>PVJX010003681.1:0-105012 GCA_004027295.1 Dolichotis patagonum | reverse complement strand
TTGTCTGCCTTGCTTGGTGGTTTTCTCCCGTGTGTATCTAGAATGTCTTTCAGTATTCTTTGTAGGTTTGGTTTGGTGTTCATGAAGTTCTTCAGCTGTTCTTTGTCATGGAAGTATCTTATTTCTCCATCCATTTTGAAGGACAGTTTTGCAGGGTATGTCAGTCTGAGTTGGAAGTGGTTTTCCTTTAGGATCTGAAGAAAAATATGGAACGCTTCACGAATTTGCGTGTCATCCTTGCCCAGGGGCCATGCTAATCTTCTCTGTATCGTTCCAATTTTAGTATATGTGCTGCCGAAGCGAGTACTGTAAGCCAGCTTTTAAGGGAGTGAAAAGCCTTCCATAAAAGTAAGAGAAAGGTCAAAAGACCTGCCATGGCCTGCCATTCCACCACACAAGGCGGCTTCCACAGTTGCCTCTGCCACTGAGTGCTGACCTAGAATGTTTAGTGCTTGGTCCAGAGCCTGGCAACAGGAGCAGACCACCTGTCAGCCGGCTGTGGGGGGTAGAGTAAGGGTGCCTGGGGAACAGCCCTGGTGGGCATCAAGGGCTCAGTTACCTTGTATGGGGGGAATCCTTGGGGTTTCCTCTTACGCTTTCCATCCTGGAAAAGCACAGGCCATATTCTTCCCCTAGGAGCCTGCAATGTGCCTTCTTCATGCCACTCCATACCTCCTTGTGCTTTGGCTGGGTAGGTGCTGTTGGGAGGATAGCAAAACCATTTTTCAGACACTGTAGATTATGTGTATCAGTGTCTAAGAAATGTATCTTTCAAAGACACACAGTATAAAATATTGCCAGGCCCAATATCTTAAGTCAGTGAAATCATCTTGACAAAAAAGCAAAGGTTTTTTTTGTTCACAAAATGATGTGGCTGCTTTTGCCACTGCTGGATGTTTTCATCTCAAATTTATCTGCATAAACACACCTTGATTTCAATTCTATGCCGTGGTTTTCCACATGCCAGACTTTCTTGGGTCTGCCCTGGATCTCTGTATTTATTCTCTCTTTCTTGGGGCTCATTTTCTTTTTTCCATTCCTTAAATTTTTGTTTTAAAGCCTCCTAGTGGGAATGTTATTCTCATTCTGTATATCCTCTCTAACTCGTTTAATCAGCTCTCACATTTTTAAACTGTCTCTGCCCATCTCTCAAAGCTATACCTTCTTTCTAGGTCCTACCTAAATTCAGCTCCATATAGCTGCTGCAAGCTAGACACCTTCATTAGGGTGCCTCAGGCTGTGTATCCCAAATGGAATCCATCTTCCCATTACTTCATCCTGTCAGTCCTTGCTATGTTGTTGGTTTTTGTTTGTGAAGTGTTTTGTTTTTGTTGCTGTTTTTTTGAGGCCAGGCCTCACTATGTAGTACAGGCTGGCTTTGAACTCACTTTGTAGTCCAGGCGGGCCTTGAATGCAAGGCAATCACCCCACTTCAGCCTCTCATGTACTGGGATTACAGGTGTGCACCGCCATACTTATCCTGGAATATTCTTCCCATCCAGTTTGTGCTCACCTGGGTAACTTTTCTCATTCCTTTCCATGCTCATTTTAAGCATTCTTTTTTTTTTTTTTTTTTTTTTTTTTGGTCTTTTTGAGACAGGGTCTCACTATGCAGTTCAGGCGTGAGCCTGGCTTTAAGCATCTTTTTTTGAGAAGCCTGTGTGACCTACCCCATCTCTAAACTCCTCAATATCCTGCCTCCATCAGTCTCCATCACTGAACACCATGGTGTATTGTAGTTTTAGAATCTTATCTCTTGCATTAGTTCATTCATTTGGAGCAATATTTACCACTCTACCCTCAGGATGTAGCATTGTGTCTGTGGCATAATAGGAATTCAATAAAAATGAAATTTGTTGCCACCATTATTTTTACATAACAAATACAACCCTCTCTTGTTCTTCTTTGGGAAGAAGTATACTGGCTTAAAGTCACAAATGAATTACAATTCTTTTTTTTTTTTTCCTTTCCTCATTTCTGTCTCCCCTATCTGCCATTCTTCCTCTATATTTGAAGGTTATGATATAGGGATTGTGTAAGAGTTATCTTTTCCTTGGCAAATTAAAGACTTGACTTGCTTATGTTGGTTGGTTTATTTTGAGTCAAAAAGAAAAGAAAACATTTGATCACCTTATGATATAGAAAAATGGTAAGGTGACAAAAAATCATAGGCTGGATATTCTTAGATGGAGTGTTGGACCACTAAAATTCGGTAATATTTACTGACCAATAAACTCCAAAATAAATGAGGATTAGAACCTTATAACATTCAAGTTTTTAATCTCCCATTATATTTTCTTAAATTTTGTGTCTACTTTTGATTGTTACATTAAATGAGCAAATGGAGAAAAGTAAACATCACACTGAATGCTCTACATCTGTAGAGCAATGATTTTGACATTCATGTACATATAATGTGTAGTTTCTTGTAGAATAGCTCCTAACTCACACTGTATAATCAAATATATTGTGATAATCCATTTATTTGTATACTTGGTTTGTAGGAAATTTAAGAGGGGGGGAGTCCTTATTCAGGTGTGAGCCACTTTCACTGAGGTGTCCTGTTTTTTCTCTTGGGATGGAGTCTCACTGTGTAGCCCAGGATGGCCTTGAACTCTTTATCCTCTTGCCTCAGCCTGCTGAGTAGCTGGGATTGTAGGTGTGCACCACCATGACCAGCATCAGATGTCCTTCAAAGGAGGCCAGAGGTGCCAATTTGTAGGACAGAGTTCAATGCATTTAATGCAGCTGTATCTTCATCATACTTATCACAGGAAAGCCCTTTGCAGTTTTAACCAGAGTTCACGTTGTCTTGTAGCTGCTGCATCTACTGCCATGAACCGTAAGGTGGTCATTTGAGCTTTGCTTCCTGTAAAGTAGGAAGTGATGGCTTTTAAGAAAATGGAAAATGTTATTGAGATCAACACTGCTTCTGGGCTTTGAAACACTCTGGGGTTTCTTTCTTCTTCCCTGGGAGTAGCTCTGAGCTGAGCAAGGAAAGCAAACCCTAGGGAGAGGCTCAGGTGCTTGTCTCTGCCTGTGTTGCTGGAAAAGAGGAAGGTAAGTGCCTCTAAATAGCTCTGCGAGCCTCACAAGGTTGAGTTCAGGTGTTCCGGAAATAGAAGGCACAGCGTCTTATTCCTGGTGGCCACTGGCTGGCCGGAAAGAGGAGAGAAATAACCGAGTGGGGCTTTTAGAACACTGCTGCATAGCGAAAGCAAACCTAGGTTTGTGATGTTTTATTTTCTTCCATGAATTCTGTGTGTGTGTGTTTGGCACTGAAGATTGAATCAAGACTCTTTGCACTAAACTACATCTGCAGCCCTTTTTATTTTTTATTTTGAGTCAACATCTTGCTAGGGCAATAAGTGCCTAGACTGAGCTAAAATTTGTAATCTTTAGCCTCCCAGAGACGTGGGATTACAGGTGTACACTACCATGCCTGGCTTTCTTTAAATAAATTTAAAGTTGCAATAGAGACCCAGGGTGTGAGATTTTGCATCTTGGATTGCTGGGAAAGCAAGCACAGTTGGATGAAAACATTGAACACTAAATCTTAGTCTTGGATCTGTGTTGCCTTAGTTTTGAACTTTAAAGGCAAATGGCCTGTGTATTCTTTACCATGAGAAGCAGGAGCTGTCAATGAATGCTGAGTTTCCAAATCAGTTCCAGGTTGCTTTCCTCTATTGTGTGATTCTTGAAAAAAGAAAGAAAGAAAGAAAGAAAGAAAGAAAGAAAGAAAGAAAGAAAGAAAGAAAGAAAGAAAGAAAGAGCGAGAGCGAGAAAGAAAGAAAGAAAGAAAGAAAGAAAGAAAGAAAGAAACAAAAGGTTCAGTCTGATGTAAGCCGATAATCCCTTAATACTTTGATACTAAGGAAAGAAAAGAAAAAAAGACTAAATTATATACCTTTCTCTTTTACTTACAAACTAATTGTTGTTTTCCTGCATTTAAAGGTGGATGGTAATCTCTTCCTTTGATGTTTAACAGCAGACAGACTCCAGTTCTGTATTAAAGCACTTGATGCCTATCTGTTGCTTGAATGAAGATCAGCTTTGACAAATGAGATTTTGATAGTAGTTACATTTTGATCTGGAGGTACAACAAAACAGGATGGCAATTTATTTCATTCAGCAGACATTTAGTGGGTTCCTTTCTAGGTCTTTTACAGAGTCGTTTTCAAATCTCACAAATACCATAAACCCTGTGAACTCTGTTTTATTTCATAGATAAGAAAATAGCACAGAGGACGATTAGAAAACCTGTTCAAAGTTACATTGATGTAAGTAGCTGGGATCTGATTTTTTTTTTTTTTTGGTTGAATCAAAGCTATTAATGGGGTTGCTTTTTTTTTTTTTTAAATGTTGTGGTATTGGACTTTTAAACCTAGGACTTTCACACTGACCCATAATCCCCTGACGTCCACCCTCCACCCCGTTTTTTTGTTTTGAGACAGGGTCTCGGTAAGTTGCCCAGGCTGGGCTCAAACTTGTAGTCCTCCAACTTTAGCCTCCTAGAATGCCAAGATTACAGGCATGGACTATTTTGCTTGCCTTGGGACTGCTTTGCAAGAGGAGATAATCAATGGAATATAGATTTTGAGGAGTTGGAATTAAAAAAAAAGTTTACAAGCCTCTCATTTATTCACTGCATGTGTGTATGTCAGCGCACACACAACCACGTATGTGTGTGGTGCTGGGGATTGAACACAGGGCCCTCACACTAACTACATCTGCAGTCCCTTTTTATTTTTTATTTTGAGACGAGCTCTCATTAAGTTGCTGCGTTGCTGAGGCTGGGCAGAACCTGATGTAGTCCCTCACCGTCATCCAGAAGGAGGTGGGAATGCAAGAAAGAGCACGTGAGCTGTTGCTCCCCCCAAAGGCTATCATGTCTTTGTTGAAAGAACTTACATAATAAGTTTTTTGAGATGTAGAAATTTGACGTCTTAACAAAAGTTGCTGAGTGTTTTATTTTTTCCCCTCATCAGTTTATAAAAATAAATAGAGAGGTGACCCCTAGAGTAGTTTGCAGTTGTCTTTCTTTTGTGAGCTGTTAAGGGCATGTGTAAAAGTAGAGATTGGAGTGAAACCGTATTGAATTTTAAACAAAAGTTTCCCAAAAAAACATTTTGGACAACAAACTGGCAAGGATTGTGCCCAGTTCAGCTTTGCATTCCCCCTTTTTTAGGAGATAGTTTAGCATAGTCCCTTGCTACATAGTAAGTAATCGCTAACTCTATTGTATTGGTTCAGTGATGAAAAATAAAACCGACAGGGAGGAGGAAGCTCATATACAGGTGAGTAAGTTCAGGTAGTATCGAGGAGTGAGAAGGTAGCAGTAAACCAACAAATAAGCAAAGAAAGCACATGGCATATGTATGACTCACATGTAGAAACTTTTGGTAATTTGGGGAGAAGGAGCAACGCTTAGATAAAATGCCATTGGGCTTTGGAACCTCAGAGAGACCACAGGTATCTTCTGACCTTCTGATGTGGTTCTTCTGATTTTCCACACAGGTCTTTATTTCATTTTTTTTTTTTTGAGGGTTTCAGCTTTGATGTGTAGTATTTGGTTCTTTAATAATGTTCAATGACCATACTGAATAGTTTGGTTCAGTTTGCTAGCATAATCCTACCTATACCTGCTGTTCTGATACAATTTTTGATAATACCCACTTGCAGTATAAAACGGTTCAAGTTTGGATGATAAATGGTTGCCCTGGTAGTAAAGGAAATGTGTAACATTCTTTATGTTTTAAAAAGAATCTATAGTATTTGAACTGCTTTGATGAATTAGTGTGAATGCAGTATTGGTGTAGTGACATTAGATTAGTATCTCATGTCTCATATGGAATAGAAGAAAAAGAATAAAGTAGCAAAAGGAGTCATATGTAGAGAGAAATCAGTTGATTTCTTGATTTCTTCAAAATGAACTTTCATTACAAGTAGTTGCTGGCAGAAGGGCACTTAAAGGTTTATCAGGACAAAGCATAGTGTTTGGGGATCTCTGGTGAGAAAATCTTATCACTGGTTTTGATTGAGACTTTCAGTATTTCCACACCAATGACAATTTAATTCAGATGCATTTTAAAAACTTTCAAAGTAGAAAGTAAAAGAAATACTTTCTTAGAGCAGTGTTTTTTTTTTTTTCTGACTTAAAGGAATGACTGGAGGGAAAAATTGTTAAATCTATATTTTCCCCTTAAATCTTCTGTTAAATGGGATCTTTTGGTGCAAATGGTGATGTCTTAGTCTACTTTCCATGTTGCTGGCACCACTTACTGGAGGAGATCTTTATTTTGACTCACATTTCAGTAGTCTCAGTCCTTGCAGGATCAGCTCAGTCCAAGACAGAATGGCATAGCAGAGGGGTATGGGGACTGGAAGCAGAGAGAGAGATAAGGGAGAACCCCAGAGAGGGAAGTACAACCTTCCAGGCCACACCTGCTCTTTTAGCAATAAACTGTATAGCCCCATAATCCAACCACCTTCCAAAAGCCCTGCTTGTGGGTACATGAGGCTTTAGGGGAACATCTAGATATAAACTCTTAACAGGTGGTGATATTTTAATCCAATTAAATATTCACATTGGGACGCCAGGGATATTAGTAGAATTTGTATTAGGGTTTTCCTCTTACTAAAGGGGGTTAAATTGACTTTATAATTCATATACATGAATTTGAAAAAGCCAGACTTTGTGTTTTGTCACATGAATATTTGTAAAAGCTTTCCATGTGCAAGTCATGCTTCACAGTGTTGCAGTATTAGATGGGGGTAGGATTAAAACCATACTCTGAACAGTCTTTTCCATATTAATATTTTATGAGCTCTTGATGAATTTACCTTGAGGTCCTATAGTAACTTATTCCCTGGAATATTATCTTCCAGAGGGTAGACTCCCAGAGCAGGAGGACTGTTGGTAAAAAATGCTAAAATTCTGTTCATCTTGATATTAAATTCTAGCTTTCTCACTTGCCTTCTGAGTTTTTTTTCTCCGAGCCTCAATTTTCTAGCCTATACAATGGAAATACTAATGCATACTACTTAGTATATGAATAAGATGTTTATGAATTTCTAAATCCAGGATAATCACTCAGCATATGATACAAAAGGTGGTGTTTTCTCAGGCTTAGCAGATTCTCTACTGAATATGGGGAGATATGTGACTATAAGGTTGGGAATTGTTAGTGACCAGCGTTTGGCTGTGGGAACAGTCACTGGTTGTGAGCATTGCATAGGGTCCTCACAGTGTATGCCCCCAAATATCAGCCTGTATCATCAATGTCTAGAAATCTTTATTTAATGTATGATGTCTTGCAGGGCAACCTATTTGGTCTCTTTTTAAAATTAATGACCCCACCTCTGAAATCATCAGGAAAAGAATCATCTTCGATGATGATTTGGGCCTGGACTTCATGTCGTGAGTCCTGTCTCAAAGGCTTTCATTTTCTTTGGGGACCTTGATACTCATTCCTGCCAGCCCTACGATCACTCTTGGGGAGCTCTCTGTTCTTATTTTCTATGCTACCTCTCATCTGGAAACATGTCTTTAACTCCCTGCAGAAGGTAGAATTTATACCTTCCATCAAAACTCTGAGAGCTCCAAACATTGACCACAAAAGAGAGTGGACATAGACCCTTCCTTACTGGACCACTAAAAGACTGCCTTTCCGGACCAGACCTTTCCAGGCCCACCCCCAGAGGTGGCTGCTGGTAGAACTTGTATACAGAGGCTCCAGACATCAAAGACGCTGAGGCCTGGAGATGGGATAGGTTGGGAGTTTTCGTTTTTCTGCCAAATCTTTCCTTGCCAGTTCTCATTTCTTATCTCAGAATCTGCTTCTTCCCTGGATAACTGACAGTGAAAGGTGGACCACTAGAGGGCTTGACAACAACCACAGACATCAAAGAAGACTGTTTACTAATCAAAAGCTTCCCATGTAATCCTAGGGCGGAGGTGAGTTAGTTTAACCATATTGGTTACTTACTGATATGGTGAAAGTTGGGTCATGTGGATTTTGCCTACTGGCAGATTAAGGAATATTCCCAGACTTTAGTGTAGGAGTTTTATTAGGGAGTCAGGAAACCTGAATTCTGGTCTTTATTTTGCTGCCTACGTACAAGGCCTAGGACTTCTTCCTGGGGTCTTCATTTTCTAAGCTATTAAATTAATTTCACTGGTAACATGATTTTTAAGGGCTTTTTCAATCAAGAAGTCTAAGAATCTGTATCAGTGACAGCAGACCTTTTAGAGCTTTTGGTGATATGAACAACCTGCTCCACTACCACAGCTGCTCCACCACCGTTGGTCTATATTAACTCCAAAAAGTAGCTAGTGTAATTTGTTAACAGATACATTGTATCTGATGATGGTGGTTACCCTTCTAATGGCCCACTTGGCTAGTGACTAGCTGTTTTATGGAGACCCAAGCATCTCAACAAATCTCCTTTGTGAGTGTGGTGCAGCACATGTAGGCCTGAATTTTAGTGACGATAGCATTCTATATAAAATGTAGAATCTTCTGTTATCCAAATGAATTCAGTTATGTTGGAGTTGTGTTGTTGAATATACTCCCTTGTAGATTAAACATAAGGAATTATTGCTAATTTTAACATTTATTAAAAGAGAAAATATATGTAGGCTTTCTACTGCAAAAAACATAGCTGAAGAAAACTTCATGAATATGAATTGCATCAAATCTGTATATTGTTTGTGTAGTACTGACATCTTTACAATAAAGAACCGTGGTCGTCTTCTCTATGAACTCAAGATGTCTATTTATTACACTCTTCTTGAATGTCTTTCAGCCCTGTTTGGTGGTTTTCTGTGTACAAATCTTTTGCTTTTTTAGTTAAGTTTGTATTTTATTCTTTTTGACGCTAATATAAATATAATATAAAAAGGAATTGTTATTTCAATTCCTTTTCTGACTTACTCATTAGTATGTAGAGATTCAACTGATTTTTGTGTTGATTTTGTATCCTGCAGTTTGCTGAATTCATTTATTCTAACAGTTGTGTGCATGTTTATGTGTCTGTATTTTCCATGGATGAGATCATGTCATCTGCAAACAAAGATAAGTTTATTTCTTTCTAGTTGAATGCTTCTGTCTGTCTGTCTGTCTGTCTGTCTTTCTTTCTTTGCCTAATTGCTCTGGCTAGTGCATCTATTTTTATGTTGGTAAGAAGTTGTTAGAATAACTCTCTTCTTTTTTCTGATCTTAGAAGAAAAACTACCAGTCATTTATCATTGAATATAATATTAACTGGGAGCTTTTCAGGAATGGCTTCATTATATTGACATATTTTTCTTTTATTCCTAGTTTGTTGTACATTTTTATCTTGAGAAGTTGCTGAATGTTGTTACATGCTTTTTTAAAATCATCAGTTGAGATGATCATGTGGGATTTTTCTCCTTTCTATTAATGTGATATAGCACGCTGATTGATTTTCATATATTGAATCATCTTTGCATTCCAGGGATAAATCCTACACCATCCTTTTAATACACTACTGAATTTGCTTTAATAGTATTTTGCAGAGGATTCTTTTTGCTTCAGTGTTCATGAGGGGGTGGGGTGTGTAGCTCAGTGATGAAGCACTCGCCTAGCATGCACACAAGGCCTGAGCTTGGTCCCTGACACCATTGCATACAATCACGCATGCGTGCTCAGTACCCCCTGCCTAACACACACCAGAGGCAATCAGGGTACTAATATTCTCACAGAATGAGTTTGGAAATTTTTCTTCCTTTTTGATATTTTGGAAGACCTTGAGCTGGACCTAGATTAATTCTTTAAATGTTTGATAGAATTCATCAGTGAAGCCATGCAGTCTTAGATTTTGTTGTGGGATATGCTTTTGTTTTTAATTAACCAGTCTCCTCTTTCTGTTTAGGCTCTTCCAGATTTTCCATTTTTTCATGACACAGTCTCAGTGGGGAATGTGCTTTCAGAAATGTGTCCATTGCTTCTAGGGTATCCACCTTCTTGCCATTTAACTTTATTCACCAATAATTCTTTTTATTTCTATGCAATCAATAGTCATGATCTTTCTTTGATTTCTGATTTTAGTTATTGCAATTTTTTTCTCTTGTTTTCCTAGTCTAGCTGAAGATTTTCCAGTGTTATCTATCTTTTCAAAGAACCAACTCAGTTATGTTGATTTTTCTTAGAGGCTGGCTTTTGTGACTCTTAAAAATCGTCATTCCACTAAACAAGCTGATATTATAGGTTAGTTTTGTATTGGACTTTTGTATTATGTCAAAAAGACTCATTTGCCATACATTTCTGGGTATGTGAAGGGTTTAAATAACAATTACTTCAAAATAATGAACTTAAATGTCTCTGCCATTTTTTTTTCTTCTTGGGTTATGCCTGGGCCTCCCTGTGCATTGTAGTTCATTCTCTATAATTTGTTGCATTAACTGTCTCTCATGGATAATTAATGAAATGTCTTCTAATTTGATTCCCAGCTGGAAAGTTTCTTGTATTTTTTTTATCATGCTGAACTGTTAAAAGTTCAGGTGAGATTAATTTTTATTATTATATTAAATGAAAGCCAATATTATTCATAGAATTGGGTGAGTTTAGGAAGGAAAGATTAGGGGATCAGTGCATTAAAAATTATGATTTCGTAAATCACAACCTCTGTACCCACCCTACCCCCCCAAGTAAAAATTTTGTCATTACTATAATTCATCAGGTGGCCTTCTCTGGGTTTATCAGCCACAGGTAGTTTCAGTGTTACTTTCAAGGATGTACCACTCAAAACAATTCCAGAACTTCTTAAATGCAGAAGTTGACCATTTTATTCAGGAGATTTCAATTACTTTTCTTCTTTTCCTTCTCCTCCCTTGTATCCTTTGCAATCAAAATGTCTAGCTATATTTAATTTAAGTTTTTAAAAAGTTTTGCTATGCTGGGAATCAGAACCAGGCCCAAACACCTGCTGGGAAAGTGACCTACCATTGAGCTATAGTCACAACCCTGTATTTTATTTTTTAAAAAATTATTTAAATGACAAATAATGGTTATATTTATTTGAAGTTGTGTATGATTATGTGTGACATGTATGCTTTGTACACAAATTAAAAATATGAACCACTTTAAACTTGTGTGTCATACTTGTGCATAGGCTATGCTAATCCTTTCTGTATTATGCTGATTTTAGTGTATGTGCTACCAAAGTAAGCACATTTAAAAGCACATTAATTTCTTCGTAAGAATTGTCTATAATGTTTTGCTTTTACTAATATTGTTATGTACTGCTATATTTAATTATACTGCTATACCCAAATATACCTGATGATATAGACAATTCTATTGAAGATAACAAGAAACAACACAGTAACCATTGTAGATCACCTTGTACTGTGGTTTTATATGACTTTTTGGTTTCATGCTCTTAGAGAAATTTGTTTTCTTTTGTCTTGCTATATTTTGTTTTTCCTTCTAATACAGAAAGGATAGAAATACATGTAAAGACTAATGCATGGGTAGCTGTTTACAGTCTCACTGTTTGAATGTCTACTTTGTATGATTTAATTTTGTAACTTGAGCAACTGTTTCTAAGAGGACAATATGTAATTTATCAACTAGTGATTTCTTACTGTTTATCTTTTTTAAAAATTTTGTATCATTTCTAAAAAAAATTTTTTTCTTTGTAAGAATCCTTTTCCTCAATCCTTTTGAACTAGATACATTTTATCTCAGAGGCATGAAGATGACCTGACTTTCATGATGCAATGTTCTTGTTCTTTCATTATTCCAAAACTTACCTGCAGTTTCTATTTGTGAATCAAGCCACTTATTTAAAAGAATGCAATCAAAATTTGCATAGATTTATTCATTTGTTGTTATCGGATTACTACTAATGATCTTTTATTTCATGAGCAAAGTATTTCTTATACAACTAATTTATAGTATGTATTTCATTTCCTTGATTTGAATTCTTCTTGTATTTTAACACTTTTGAAATTTGATGTATCTTGCAATTGCTACTATTTTACAACTATTACTGCCAACACTTTTGATACTATTCTTAGCTCATAAAATTGGGTGCATTTTTCAGTCAGTAGCAGTTAGAGTTAGGCATGCCTGTAATCGCAACACTTGGGAGACCGAGGCAAGGAGGAGCACCACAAGTTTGAAGCCAGCCTGAACTACAAAATGAGACCCTGTCTCAAAGCAAAAGCAGAAACAAAAACAAAAACAAAAAATAACAGCAAAAAATCAGCAGTTAGATTTGATGAAATAAGTTACTATGAATGATCACAGTAATAATTACTGTTAGAATCTTACTGTGAGCATTCTACCTTTACAGTAGAGCCTATAAATGACAGTGTAATAGTTTCATAAATGCTTAGAATGAAAATCACCTGTAAGATCTAAACCTATATACTTAAAAAAGTGTTTTCTGATATGTAAGTGCTTTTTAAAAATATGTGTACATGGTTATTTGGTTGTGTTTTTGTTCCTCTTATTTTTTTACTGCTACATTTTAATTTGTCCTTGTTGCAGGCTTTCTTATATGTCATTTTTAGTAGCTCTATAGTCCATCTAGTGTTGCCCAACTGTAGAAAGTTTATATTGCTGCCATTTTTCCTATTTGGATACTACTTCAGTGTATACATTTTCCCTGTATTTTTATTAGTTAATTTTGACCATTTTCTTTATGAAATATAACTTTTGTAGAAGTCACCTGAACTGTGTTTTATTGCCAGGAACCAACTTTTATATTTAGTGAAACCAGTAAGTAAATAGCTAGTTTTATGATACGTTCATCTGTTCTTTGATTCACCTGTCCACCTACGGTACATTAGATCACTACGTGTCTGCTAGAAGCCAAGAGCCAAACATTCAAAGTTAAATAGGGCTCTTATCTGACTTTGATATCTGATAGTCTAGTGGAAGATTCATAGATTTGTCAAAAATATATACTACAGGGTAATGTGGAATATTGGAGATATATGGCTAGAGTTCACTACTTGTGATTACTTGTGGTTGACTTTGACAGTTTTGTTGATTAGTATCCTTTAAGATATGAGGTGTGAGTATTTCATGTCCCATAAAGTATGTATGTATGTGTGTGTGTATGTATGTGTATATATATATATATATATATATATATATATATATATATATATATATCAGGTAGGTATAGTGCCATATGCCTATAGTCCCAGCTATCCAGCTATTCAGGAGGCTGAAGTAGGAGCATCCCTAGAGCCCAGGTTCCAGGCCAGCCTGGACAATTAGAGCAAAACCTGGTCTCAAAAACAAACAACCCACCCTACTCCACCCCAGCCCTTCAAAAGACAGTGTATAATAGGTTTATCTGGCAAAAAATGCTGCCAGCTGACCTAGGCTTCTCCCTTCGTGTCCTAATCTGTGTTCTGTGAGGGCTGTGGTCCAGTGACTTTCCAGAATTCCATGTGTCATGTTTGATCAATACACTGGGCCTCCTGTTGCCAGTGCTGTGCCTGCCTCTTTCTCTGTTCCTTCATACTACAGACTGCTGTGTTGAAAGTAGTAGATGATTCATTTGGGTTCAATTACTTTTTTTTCTCAAAGGAATATTATTTCACCATTTTATACTTTGCATAGTACTTCATTTGACTGCCATTTATATTCTATGATGTTCGTGAAATTAGTTTCATGTTATCATCTTGCCATATTCGTTTAGTTAAAATTTCAGATTAAAAAGATATTTCAGAGATTATACAATCCAACAGAGATGCTTATGGTAAAAATTTAAAATTTTGCTACTAATGATGCTTGAAAGTAGACTTCTCACAGGACAAAATAAAACAACCCTAAAATTCAGAAGAATCTCTTAGCCTCAAGGAGAGAGAAAATATTTCTGTATTATTAAGTATTATTGCAGATTTTGATGCAAAGACTCTGTTTTGGAAATAGCCAGCTAGGGTTTCATCATTGAGAGATCTTTAGCTAGCTGTCAATTTTCCTCTTTTATCCTTGGGAAAAAAACTGACTCATTTATTAATTTGTCAAATATGTACTCCTGTAATTAATTTTAGAGAGTGATTTCTTGAACCCCTACCCCATTTCATGTTCCCTTTTTCTCTTTTCATCTCTGAAACCTCAATAGCAGGTTTGTGTCACGTTCTTTCCAGAGCTGTGATAGTTGGATCATATACTCACCTCAGTGGTCCCACATGTCACTGTGTGGAATCACTATCGCATTGTGATTTCCAAAAGACACTAGGGACAGGAGAAGTGTGGAACTGACCGAGATAAATTTATCTCAGATTTTCGAGACATTGTGTTATCACCATGTAACTCACTTGGACAGCTGTGGAATACAACTCTTGTTTCAACCACCATTAGATATTTCAAGGAACCTGACTACACCGAAGAATATGTAGGAAAAATAGCTTGCCAGTTGATGGGATTTGAAGTAGCATTTACATTGTCACCTGAAATAAAATCAGCTTTTCCCTCATGGTGATTTATAGCCCAATTTCTGTGACTGTGGGATTGATCTTTTGGGAGGTCTTTATGAAATAACACCACAAGAAGGAAAATTATATGCATGCATCAAGTTTTGCATTTATTTCATAAGCCCCATTTGGGGGTATGTATCCTCTTGTTGTGTACAGCTAATGAAAGGTAGCTGTTCTTTGTCATGAAAGACTCCCTCAGTTCTCAGAGACCATGAGGTACCACAGAGAGATGTGTTCTTTCTCTGCACTCTCATTTTTATTAATGCCATTAATGTGTTTGACTGTCTTATGAAGCCCTTTGATCACATCAACAGTCTGTTCTGCACTATCTATCTTAACTTGTAGCTTCGTCTGCAAAATTTGTGTGGTTAGTCTGAGACATATGCTGATAAATGGCCTAGGTTCAGAATTCTCAGACTTGGAACTAAATATGCTGCAATGCTCTGAACTGATGGATGCCTTCGTTTGCATTTTTCTTTTCATCTCTGAAAACGTTTTCATCGTCGTTTGTAGTTCTTGACCACTGACTTTCAAACTGCCTCATCTTGTAGAAATCTGTGTGTAAGTGAAAAGACAAAGAAAGCTGTTTTTCCTCCCCCACTGCACTTCTGCCCACTCATAACAGTAGAAATGGTGTGAGTTTCTGGCCGGATGTAAACAGTGAGAGCCCCAATTAACAAACTGATTACGATCCCAATGCTTTGTGTCAGTGAGTGAGTCACTAAGAACTTTGAATGTGTTACATGAAATATGCAAAAAGATATAATAATAATGCAAATAATAGATGAGTTTGACTAAAACCTTTTTTTGAGCCATAGCATTCCAGAAACATAGTTTTATTTGTATCTTAAAACATAACCTTCTTCCATGTTCCTCTGTGGAAAAGTGTTCTTAGTTCTGCTTTGAAATTTTAAGAACCATAAACATTTTAGTCTTCACTTCACAAGATAGTCACCTTTCTCTACCTGTGTATCTTGGGGTAATAATACCAATTGGGGTTCTCTGATAGAGAAGTAATTTATTTAGAAGATACTGGAGAGGTTCTGGAATGGCTGGAAGCCAAGCAAAGGGCCAGAACAAGTGGAGACATGGCAGGCAAAGTCCTACAATAAAGTAAGTTCCACGTAAGGTATAGCCACCAATGAGCACTGCAGATTAGGATTCACATTGACTACCCTATTGTGACCAGACATTAGGTACTAGCTCTGTCACTTCAACTTTCACTGCCTCTGGGTACTAGCCATTTTTGTTCCTTTCCTCACCCAAGATCATTCTCTTCTGCTACTCTCTTTTTATATCTCTAGCTCTAGATTCAAGGTTGGCCAAGGCTAAGTCATGTGCCTCTGTTTCAGTTGCAAGAGACTCTGGGAGGATAACTGTTCCGCCATTTTTACTTCTGTGATGAAAAGAGTGCCTCTCATTGAAACTCACTTGATGAGAAAGTTCCTGAATACAGGAAAGGGATTTGGATGTTAGATATTACCTACCCTTCTCCCCCTGTATAGGTAAAACTTATCATTAGAAGCTGTAGTATGGGATCTGGTAGAAACAGAGGTGATTGCAATGGCCAAAGGTGTTTATCCATCTGAAGCTGCAGTCAGTGAACTCTGATAGCGAAGCCAGTCCATTCTCCCTTATTTACTGATGTCCAGAGACCTTTTTTCCATGTGCTAACTAAAGCTAGTGTTGTAACAATTTCAACATAATACCTCTCATGGTATGTTCTTTAATAAGATAAAACTCTTTGAAATAAATTTTGTTGTTGTCATTCTTTTTTGTTTTGTTTTGTTTTTGGGGGGGGAACCGGGGATTGAACTCATGGCCTTGTGCTTGCTAGGCAGGCGCTTGAGCCGCTGAGTTAAATCCCCGGCCTTATTTGAAATAAATTTTAATAATTTGACTAATTAGGAGGAGCCAGTTAAGATTTATCTGTTCCCCTGTTTATGGTAGAAAATGTAATTTCGCATTATCGGTATGTCTTGTACAGTTGGGTGGATCGGTTGCTAGCTATCCTTTTATGTGTGTGTGTGTGTGTGTGTGTGTTAAGATAAGGTCTTGCTTTTACCCTGGGTGGTTTTTTTCTTTCTTATTTTAAAGGTCTAATTTTACTACGTTAGAAATATTTTTTAAGGGCCAGGGATTTAGCTCAGTCACATAAGTGCATGCCTGGCAAGCATGAGGTCATGAGTTCGACCCCTGGCATACACACACACACACACACACACACACACACACAATATATATATATATAATTGTCCATGTTTTCAAAGACAATTTAAAAACAGTACAAAAAGTATTTTGGGCAGTAGAAGCACTTTACAGGAACTATAAGGCCTCCCAACATGACCACTCTGAGAAGACAATATGCATTTAGATTTATAATTTTTGATATATTTTTAAAAAATCATTTGCATTGTTTTATAGATTCAATCTATAGACTGTAAGGATTAGTTAAATCAATACCTATAAAGCATAAAGAGTATGGTGAATGCTTACTGAATTAAGATTATTAATGTTCCTGCCTCATTTATGCCCATTTTATCTGAATTGATCCACTTATCTACAATGTGCTGAACCAAAGAAGCTGTTTATAATTTCTTCTACTCTTTTAAGAAATGAAACATTTAAACCCCTGAGATTTTCTGCAACCGTGCTTCTTATCTTAGTTTGTCTTTATTGACTTGGGATTCACATCTTTCTTCTGCATTTTACAGGTTCCATTTCAATCACTATTTACTTTCATTATATATTAAAGCATATTGACAATATAAGGAAATGAATTTTGTTGGCACTGAACAAAGAATAAATGTGTTATTACACAGATAAAACAAAAGGAAAAGGAAATGTTTTGTATAATACAAATCAAACATAGTGAATTCAATGTTTCTTCATGGAAGTAGTTTTGAAGATATTTAAGTTTAATAAAAATATTTTTTCTTTGATATTCTCCATTCCACTATGCATTATTTTTAATTCACATATTGTGTATATTTTAAAAGTTGCAACTATTACTGATTAATATTTTAATCTTAACATAGTTGTCAATTCCAATGGAAGACAATGCTATTTATCGCTAAATATTCATAAATGGTAAATAAAATATAACACTTTGATTGAAAATACTATTTGTGAGATTGAAATCAACTTCTAAGTTCAGCTTTTCCTAACCAGCAGAGAACAAAAGTACATTTATTTATACTGCTGCTATCCAAGTATTAGAAGTTTTTTGTGAGTAATTTACCTTAGGAAAGTTATAATTTTCAAGCCTATAAAAGACCTGTAAATTAATTAATGTAGACAATAAGGCTACCAAATATTTTCAGAAAGAATTTACGATGTATGCTGAGGAAGAAACACAAACTTGAGTAATTTTGTTTTCTACTTACCAGAAAAGATTTTTTAAAAATTTTATGGAAAAAATATAAAACAAAATTTCATAACAAGATCCAAGGCTAGTTTTGAACTCATGGACTCAAGCAATCCTCCTGCACAGGCCTCCTGAGGAGTTGTGACTGCAGGCATGTACCGCTCCACCAGGCTGGTTTCCAACTTTTTAAAATTCAATTTTTGATTGCAGTAATATATAAATGTAGCTTATACCTTCCTGCCCACTTATTTTCATTGCTGTTACTGTTGAGAAGCAACTATTTTCAGTTCATTTAACTCTTCTGGTATTTACTTCCATATAGCAAATTGATATGTTTATGTTGTTATTTTAATTTTTTTGCGATTTCAGACAGTAAATATTGAATTCCTATTAAGGCAGATAAAGATTTAGCTCTTTTATTTTCCTTCCCTTAAGTATCTACCTACTTATCAAGACAGTTATATCTCCATTTGTTTTCACCGTTAGCATTTTTCACAGTTCAGCTATGCAGTGTACTATAATTTTAGTTTTTCTTACACAACATATCATTGTTGTGTTGTACTAGGGATTAAACTCAGGAGTGCTCTCAGTTACATTGCCAAGGTATTTTGTTTTATTTTATTTATTTTTTGAAACAGAGCCTCACTTAGTTGCTCAGGCTGGGCTCAAACATCTTGCAATTTTCCTGCCTCAGTTTCCCTAGTGTTGCAATTAAAAGTGTATGTTGGCCATGCATGGGCCACTGGCAGACTGGAACAGCCAAGCTCCAGCCTCTCCCTATGAGTCAGTGCTATTTGAGGACTCGGGGTAGAGAGAACAAGGCCACACCAGCAAGCAAGCCCAGTCTGGGAACCAGCACCATGCACAGGCCACTGTCTGACTGGAACAGTCAGACCCCAGCCCCTTCTGGTGTGCTGGCTGGCAAACAAGAAGTACCAACCCCCCACCTGCATCCTGCTGCCATAACAGAGAAACACAGGCTGTGGCAATAAGGTGAAATGCAATTGGATGCCTGTGGTGCTTTGTTGTTTCACTAATATTGCCTAAGGCCAGTGGTCTGATCATAGGTTCAGGGGATAGTGATACGCAGTGTGGCATCTAGGAGGAGATCTCTTTCTGAGGGTTGCAGCCATTGCTGATTCCCTATGGTCTTGTTTTGAGGTCCTCTGTCATTTCCATTGTTTTGTTGGGTTGGGTTTTATTCTCTTTTGTTTTGTTTGATTATGTCAAATCCGATGGCAGGAGCAGCTATTTCAAAGATAGCAAGATATATTATGGTAGCGATTTTGGATTTGCTATAGGCTTGTTTTGAAGTCCTTTATTACATTCATTGTTTTGTTTTTATTGTTTCTATTCTATTCTGTTCTGCTTGATTTTTACTATGTTCAAGTTATCTGCAGCTATTTTGAAGACATCAGAAGGCAGTAGGGTAACTGTTGTTGGCTTCATAATGTTTTGAAGACCTATATTTCTTACATTGGTTTGTTTTGATTGGTTTTATTCTGTTTTATCCTTATTCTGTCACCACTTCCCACAGTTTTTTTCCCCCCTACATAGTCTATTTATATACTGTTTATTCATACCTATGTATGTTGAATATATTAGTCACTTTCCTGTCACTGGACCAAAATATCTGATGCCTGCAACATAACGGAGGGGAGGTTTGATTTGGCTCATGAGATGGGAGTTCAGTCCATGTACCATGGATTATTATACATTTACTTGGGGGTTTATTCAACCATTGTAAAACAAAAGGGCAGCCAATTCAAATTTTAAGGGTTTTTATGTCCTGTAGGGTTTGATTGAGTATAAAAGAATATGATCTGATCTCCAGTCTAGAGCTTATAGAATCCTTCTTGTTAAAGCAATATTTACCTTTCCGTAGTGGGGTTGGTATTTTTCTGTTTCAGACACCTCATGTTCTTTCTTGATAAATGAAGACTGAGAGTCTGCAGAAGCTCTGGCAGGAAACATTTCTATGCGGCGGCTCTTGTTGCCATCATGATAGATAGAGTACTGAGGCATCTGTTTTGTGCCAAAGCTTACTAGAAGTGTCACTGCCTCTGAACAACAGGCAGGAAGTACTTGTATCCTTAAAACCAAAAATAGATGCCCTTTCTCATTATCATAGCTCAAATGATCATCCCTTTTAATGAGATGGCACATCCCTTGTGGCTTTTACAGATTTAATGATCAGATTATTTAATGCAGAGTTTGGGGAAAACTAGCTCTGGCAAGATAGAGATTTTGCTGGAAACTGACATAATAACAACAATGTTATTCTTTTTTTTTTCTTTCTGTAAAATTTTACCTCCTACTTCTTTTAATTTTCATTTATTTTTGTAGACAGTTCTTGCAAGGATTTACCTGTCTCCTTTCTTTTGGGAGATGCATGTACACATTTCTCATTGTATGTAACTTTGTATGTAACATTGTAACTTTCAGAGCTCATTATCAGAGAAAAAATAATTATTTTCAAGAAGAGTTGGATGTGTCACAAAATAGGGTTACTATAAGTAGTTGCTTTTGACAACTCTGTGAAGCATGGTCTGTTTTGTTTTGCTTTGCTGATTTTAGAAAGTTCTGCTTGTGTTTGTGAAAGGGAGGCAAGAGAAAATAAAGAGAAGAAAATAGAAGACATTTAAGGGAAATAATGTATGAGAAGGTGCCTTATAAGTTTAAATAATACATATATGCTAATTACTGTTGTTGCAAGGGTTAAAGTGAGAAAAAGGATTCACAATGATTCTGAGCCTTTGGGAGGTCAGGGCAGAATGCTATGGCTGTGTCTAGATGTTCCCCCAGAGCCTCATAGTCATAGGTGGGGCTTTTCAGAGGTGGCTGGATCTGAAAATGTGTGATGCTAAAATCAATTCATAATACAAAGCTAAAATCAAGGGCACAAGGATTAAGGGTGTGAGTTCTACTTGCCCTAAGTAGCCTAGATAAAATGTAACAGGTTAAAAAAAATGCTGTGGTCATCCTTTGTTATTTTCTACCCACCATATACTAATCTACATGCTTGTCTGCCATGGCACCCTGCCTTGGAGTCAGCCAACTAATGGACCAAAACCTCTACAAATAAACCTCTCCTCCCTTAACTTGTGAGTGTTGGATATTTTGTCTCAGCAGTTAAAAAAGTAACTAAAATAGTCACCAAGCAAAGATAATTATATTCTGAATTCTTTAAAAAAAAAATAATCCACTATGGTTGAAGTTAAACCCATTTAATGATGAGTTAAAGGATGAGTAGTCCTTTAACTGTTATGAAAATCTTGATCATTCTCGATGTTCTATTCTTGAGATTTCTAAAACAGAAATTATACTGTATTGTACCAAGAGAATGATACAGTGTATAATAATTTAAGGAGTTATTGAAAATATTATTTTTGAAGAGCATAAGCAGCCTTCTTTAAAAAAAGTTGCCATAAGCAAAGCCATTTTTACAAATTCATCTTTTAAGTCAATAGCACCAAATACTTAAGCAGAGATATTAGAGTATCTTAAAATAGTTAAATGAGGATAGTAGAAACTAGCAGCTGTTGATATGAATTGTTTATTTTGGAGAAAATTCTTCACATTTTTGCTCCACATCAGCATAATAAGAGTTTGTAAGAGAGGAGGGAAACATTAATGTATCTGTTGAGGATTAATGGCCTTGTAGAGTATTTGTCGTGGTGAATGTATTATGGAAAGTACCATAATTATAGTAATTAAAAAGCCACACACTAAATACTTTGTGGACTGGCAAATACATACCTTAACTCCCCTTGATAGCTTGCACTCAAGTGAATAGCATATTGTTTACGTTGGTCTCTTAACATTCTTAATAGAAAGAAGAATAAGATCATCTCAAAGATTTTTTTCCTTCTCAAGGTACTGCTGATCAGATAGGCAGAATCATATTTAATTTTTTCAGGATCAAGTTATTTGTTGTTCAGAAAAATGTCACATAATACATGCAATTTAAAAAAAACACAATTCTTTCTTAGCTTTGGAAACATGATTAAAGTTGTTTACAGACAAATCCTACTGTGTGCGACTGTGTAATATATGAAATGTGTTTAATATGATCGTTGATATCTCAGAGCTTATGTATGAAGAGAAATGAAATGGTGGGTAATAGAAAAGCATATAGTAGGGCCAGAGCATAGGCTTATAACCGAGGTGGGTTTTCGAGAAAGGGAGGCTTTCATTATCCCATTATGGTTTATCTTGTTGCCTGGTGGGTTAAACCTAAGAAGGCTGCTGTGTGCATGAGCATCTGGGAAGAGAGGCACCACGCAGCCCCAGTAATGAAGTCCTGTCCTTCACCGGGAGAACAAAGAAGGCACACAGATGGGAAGTCTGCAGTGCCACTTCTTTGTTTGCTCAGAGGATTCATATATACCTGTTTTCCCATTTAAGGGGCATCCTGTTTTTCATAACTTCTGAAATCTTTCACTTAGCACTTTATTTATTTATAAAGATTTTCTTCTGTGCAAAATAAGTGCAATCGAATCCAATTTTCAGCTTTGCTTTGAGTTAATTAGGCCAAAAAAGGAAGCTATAGGATGCGAACTTCTGTTTCCACTGCTTAATTGGCCATCTTATCTCTTAGTTGTGAAAATTCTTTACTTATGTGCTGGTTTATTGGTTCATTACACATTTATTGGCTGCTTACTGTATCTTAGCCCCTGGGATGCAAAGATGAGTGATTCAGTTGGGAGACATCTGATGCCTTTGGAAGCTTCTCAGTCCTGGCTGCTGACAGTGAGGACATTATGGTTCTAAATGGCTGTCAAGTTGCAGAGATGAACTGGGTCTTATTCGTATACAGAAGAGATAAACCATGAGGCAAACTCAGGATTCTGGGGGTCACAGAGGCTTCTTCAACCATATCAAAGTGCTTTTCAAGGTGTTTTCCACTGGGTTAGGTTTCTGAGGAACTTTAGCCCCTACTGGGATGCATTCCTTGAGTGATGTCACTTTGCCCTGTTGGTGGACGTGTTCAGACCCTAGTGGAAAGTGTGCAGAGCCCTGAAGAAGAAAGGTATAACTGCAATCTTAAGAGGATCTGTGCTAGGAAGTCTCGGGGGAGGTGCCACTGCTGACTCCACTGTCTTCTATGTACCAGTGTCTGCCTCTCCTTTCTGGTTAGCATAGTTACAGTAGGAGGATCTTTGAATGGAGCATTTCAAGAAGCCTCATAGGATGGTGAATAGTGATTTTGGCTAATGATTCTATATGCAATCCATTGGAAGCGTTGGTACTCAAAACCTCAGCCTTATTAGCAAGAGCCTTTTCCTAAATCTGTTTATTTTATATTCTTTTAACTTTTACTATGGGTATGCCTACCCCACAAAGACCCTTTTCCACTTTGATATATATTGGCATGTGTTTGTTTTCCTTAAAACAGAATCAGACTACTTTGATTTTGTGGAATTAGCATGCCAGAGACCATGAATGTCAAGATTGGTACCCTCAAACTATTTATCTCATTCTCAGCAAAGAGCCTTGCCAACTCTTGCCAAGAGTGTTTATGTCACTGGGACTCTCACCTCCAACATCCCAATGCTGTTAATTGTAAATTTACTGTAACAAACTTTATCTTTACCAAGCTCCTTCTAGTATCAAAGAGTTGTGAATTCTCCTCCTTGTTTAAGGCCAGCCCTTTGATCTGTCCTCTTGATCTTTTCCTCTACCTCACTGCAGATCTGACTCAGTGTTATCTCTTTCTTCTGGGGCTGTCAGCCTTTCCCTCTGAATTGATTCCCTTCCCTGCATCAGTGTCCTTCGCACTGAAGGCTTTCCAAAGCCCTCCACTCTCTTTCCTCTGCCCTTCCACTTATTCTGTGGGTTCCGGTTCCATTGTCTCTGCCTCCCCCACTTCACTGTAACAGCCCTTGATCAAGGGGGCAGTGATTTCTTAAGTGTCACACCTAAAGGTATATTTATCTTAAGTGCCACAGTACTTCTCTGACATCCTTTTTTGATTGTCTTCAAAAGTTCTTTTTCCTCTGCCGGTTCTGTCATTGTTTGTGTCCTCTAAGATTTGGCTTTTAGTTGTAATCCTGTAATCTCCTAGCTCTGCCCTTGTTCCTTCAGAGATGTCCCCAACTCACATGATCTCTGCTGCTCTCCATGAAATAATCACTTCTTGCCTTTATGTTTTGCTCAGGCTTCTTCCCAAAGCTTAATCACAGGTAAAAAAAAAAAAAAACTAGGAATTCCTGTCTGAATCTTCAAACTATACTCCTTCTCTTCCTTATTTCCTCTCCTTTCTTCTTTGCTTCAGTGCCCAACACGTCCACACTCATGTAGGCGATCAGCTTGTTCTGCTTTTAGTTTCTGGAGGTTTTGCAGTATTCATTCTTTTGCCCTTTCCTCACCTGCTTGTGCTGCCCTCATTGCCATCCTGCCTCCCTCTCTGAACAATTATAACAATCAGAGAACTGCCCTACTTGTGCTCCCTGTATCTACTCTGCTGCCTCCAGATACTCCTGAAAGGAGTAAGATAGCTGAAACTTAGGTCTGACCCTTCTGTGGGTGTCTGCAACCAGGATGAAGGCAGTTTTCTGAGAGATGTGCAAAGCTGTGATTTTGCCCTGGGGCTCTTTCCTGGCCTCGGCCTGGAGAGGGGCCAGGAATGCTGAGCTATGCCACTTGGGTTGTTACCTCTGGCTTTTCCATTATTATATCCCCCACCACAGCTCAGGCAACTCCAGTCCAGCCTTAGGATATGCTAAGCATCCCTTTTTCCTGGAAACCTTCCCTGACTTCCCCATTTCAGGGCAAGATGTTCCTGCTTGACATGAATCACTAGTTACTACTTGTATCACACTTCTCTTTGGGATCAGTTGTGTCTGTCCCTCAGTCCCACTAGACTTTGCTTTTCTTCCAGATAGAGAAGCTACCTTACTTACCTTTGTAACCCAGGTGCTCAACACAATGCTTTTCACGTAGTACATTTTCAGTATTATTTATAAATGAAATACAAATAATGACAGTAAATCAGTTTGATGCTCACAAAAATGGGCAAAAACTGTGTAGGGTTAGAAGGGAGCATGAAAGGCCTTCTGCCCTACAGATAATGTTCCTCTTTGCTCCCGTGTTCAGCTTAGGAAAGTTCCTTGAGCTGTCCAGTTGTGGGTGTGTGAATGCCCTTTCTGTACTTATAGTATACTTCAATGAAAAGCATTTTTTAGAAGCAATCTGACATGTTACCTCTCCAATGTAGAAAATTTCCTTATCTTCTTTCAAGCTTTTAGAATGTTATAGGACATTAGCTCACATGTCATAATTGAGAGCCAGACTAGAGCTTTCCCTTGACATTAAGGAAGAATGGGATGAAAAAGCACCAGTGGAATGTGTGTGGGGACTGGGCACACTTGTAGATCAGGCCAACGAGGGCCCCCCCTAACTGAGGGTCATGCAGTGACCTGTACCTCTGTCACACTGACTTTAGGGGTCACACATAAATTACCAGCAAGTTCTATGCCAGTCTGCAGTGACAAGGGAACTTTATCTCCTGTGTGACTATGAATAATTCATAAACATGGTTATCTAGAAATTTGTGGTCACCATTAGCATTTTAATGAAAAATGCAATCATTATTCTAAGTCTCTGCTCTGTTTCTACCTTCTTTTTTTGTCTCCTCTTACTACAGCTAACCATCTCACTATTTCCTGAGTACTTGGGAGCTGTCGAGGCCCCTGCTAATGTGCTGACTGTCACTATGGGCAGACGGTACCCAGAGGCTCCCTGTCATCCAGGCAGCTCATGTACGTATGGGATCTCATGCTTGCTTGTGTGTGCACCCTTTCTCCCCCTTCTCTTCCCTTCCCTCCCTTCCCCGCCCCTCCCATCTCCCCTCCCCTCTTTTCTTTGTAGAATGTTGTAGAATAATTAACTGGTGAAGAATTATAAGATGTCAATGAAGGTATTTAGAAACGCAGAAAAATGGATTGCCCTAGTGCAGTGGTGGCAAACCTACAGCACGTGTTATATTTGTTTTTCTTTTAAGACAAGGGATGTTAATGTATGGATTGGTTTTTTTTTCTAAACTAAAACTTCAGCATTCAGGTTTAGTTACAGTCTTGGCACTTTGCAATAAATAAGAGGATTTTGAGTTGCAGTTTGGGCTATCTCTAAAAGGCTCACCATCACTGCTTTAGGGTAATTAATACTGAATGATGAGAAATGTTATCTAAATTAGGATTTTTTAATGAAGTGGCTCTATAAGATTAGACAATCAGCCATTTCCTTTTTCTGTTTGTATATTCATTCATAAACAAGTATTTTTAAAAAAAATATGTCTTTTCCATTTTCATGAAAATATGTTTAACAATAATAGTGCCATAAATCTAAAAAAGTTGCCAATGATTGCTTTAATTTTTTGAAACAAAAAGACTCAGGGACCCTGAAAAGATGTCCTCTGGGCGTTTCTCTGTCTCATGTGCGGTAAGAGGAGAGGCCCTGGCGTTTTCCAAAGGAGGAAACTCTTAGGCTCCTTGGTGATGATTTTCTGTATCTCACAGCAGTTGAAGCTATTCTAGAAGTCTTTTGGGAGCTGTTGTAATTGCTTTCCTCTGCTATTTGTTTTTATTCTTATTAACTTAAGAGAAACAGTGAGGGTTTTTTTTTTTTTTTTTTTTTTTTTTTTTTGAGACACTATCTCACTAGTCCAGGCTGGCCTTGAACTCACTGTGTAGCCCATGCTGGTCTCAAATTCACAGTGATGTTCCTACCTCAACCTTTCAGGTGCTGGGATTACAGGTGTGAGCCACTGCGTCTGACATGTAAGCACTTTTATTTAATGATCTGCTTTTATTTATAGAAAGTCCAGTTTGTCTCAGATTTACTTTTCACTACCTTTAGTCTTGCAACTTCGGGCTGATTGTGTAGATAGATAAGTCATTTACTTGTGTTACTTCCTTTTGAGCTGTCTGGAATTCTGGCTTCAAATCGAGATGTGTTTAGGGGCATTTCCCACAGTGCTTTTGCTCCCACAGCTCTGCCGTAATTGTATTTATTCATGTTTACCGTTCAGTCTCAGTTTCTTAAATATAGCTCAGTTTTTTCTTCTTAGAAAAATTAAATCCACCTTCAAGACCTTATCCAGAGAGAGCTATTTTATTTTATAAAATAAAATAGCTAAAAGTAGTGGCAATGAGAAGGAATTGCTGGCAGCAGACTGCCAGCTTTGAGGCTGACAGTGTTGGGCAGACAGCTTGTCCACATGGACGCGTATCTTCAAGGTCATGATTACAGCTTTACATTAAATTTAGTGATTTTCATAATCACTAAATTGCATGTCTTCAGAATACAATTGACTGTAGAACAGAAGTTGACGAATTGACCAATGCTTGTTTTTGTAGGAGCTGAGGGTGGACTTTATAATGATAACATTTTAAATGGTTGTGTAAGTACCTTGATACTCTATATTTTGTCTTTTGGCCATCACGGTCTAAAATATCTGTGATTCTTTTAAGAATAAGTGGTACACTGTGCTCTAGAGGAGAGCTAGAAAGCATACATTGCCATTGGTCCAAATAATGTGTTAGAATTTGGCCTACAAAAATGCTAATTTCACATCATTCATTGTAAAATATTTGGAGGAAATTCTTCTTTGAATTGGTTAGAATGCCAACACTCGGGCTCTTGGAGTGGATAGAATAAGTCTATCTGGAAATTTACCTTTATGGATATGCTTGATTTTCACCCATCAGCTAGTCCCTTTCCAGACCTTCCCAAGGCTCAGACTACACGGGCCTGTTCTGTCCAGCAGCTGTGAGGAGGCGCTTCTGTGTTCCGTGACTTCTTTCTTATGGAGCACTTTCTACGAGACCGCCTTCGCCTTACCTTCACTGGGATCGGGAGCCCTGAGCCCTAGGATGGCTGCCCCCAGGCCTTCCTGTGCCATTTTGGGTGAGAAGGAGGGACATGGGCTGCCTTTTGAGTGAATGTGTGTTTGTATAACATGTTCCTGGAAGCATCCTTCCCTGGAACTAGAAGGTGCTGCCACTCTCTTCTGGTTTCCAGCTCTCGATGTCTTTGAGTGTTATTGATCTGTAGTCCACCATCATTCATTTTGTATGGCTTGTTTCCCATTTTTCCCCTCATTCTCTTTTGCATTTTATTTCTCCTCATCATTCAGTAAGGTTTGCTCATCATAGCTGGCAGCTGATGTTCTGTGGGGGCCCTCTTGGTTGTAAGAGGCTAATTTCAGTGGCTCTGTCTGCTGTCATGTAAGACACTATGACTCGAGGCCTCTGTGCCAGGCTTGTTTCTCAACGGGGTCACACTGTTCCTTGGAGAAGGGAAACATAAACTCTAGAGTTTATGTTTTATCAGGTGTGGTCAGAACCATTAGTGAACTGTTGGCAGTGTATACTGCTGTAGTCTGGATTGTTTTTGAGGCTCATGTGTCAGATTGGAGTTTTACTTTTCTGTCTCCTTTAGAATCATTGTTCTGCCTTCCAGCACTATCTTCTTACAGGACAGGATGCTTTTCTCTGATGGAATGTGGAAAGGCATCCATAAGAAGTAAATAGCTAGAGCTGACCTTTCTGGGCTTTTCATGCAGACATTGGTGCTTGTGCTAAGGTTAGAGTTTTGAAAGTGTTCTGGGCTGTGAAGAAAGGTGTACCTTTGTTTATTATTCTTTGTAGCTAGGCACTCCTTTGTATGACTGCAGCCACCAATCTGATGTTGGCTGTCAGGATGTGGACCATTGTAGTAGCTGGCAGACCTCTGGTTTATAGTCTGCCTGCACATGTGGTCCAGAATAGTGGTGAAATCAAACCAACTGTTTAACATCTCTGCTCCTTCCACTCCCTTCCTGAAGATGTCTAAGGTATTCCTATTAGCTGACAAGCTTGCCTGGGCTTGAGTCCTCCATGTTTTCTTCCATACTCATTCCTAATACCCATTGCTCGTAACTAATTATTTGTTGGAGTTCATTTCACCTATTTGGTTGATGTCTTGTGGTGTGCAGACTTTACCTCTGGGTGCCTGTGCCCTCATGCTCATGCTTTTTCCTCTCTAAAGTACAAATCCTCCCCTTGCTAACCTGCTAAAATCTTGCTCTGGCTATACGCTATTGTTTTCTTTCTTAGGGAGCTTCCCTGGTTTCCTGGCCGGAAGCAGGGGCTCCTGCAGATTGATTTAAGTCATTCAGTCCTTCTCAAATGTGTCCAAAATTTCTCCTTACGTTTTGACAGGTGGTTGTACGTATGCATGCACATACGCATGTGTACTTTGAACTTCAACACTAAAATCTTTCTCATTTTTCACCTCTTCTCTGAGAGCTAGGACAGTGTTTCATTCGTGGTAGAAGCTCAAGTTTCTGTGTCACTTTGGGCTTTGGGGTGGTACTGGATCATATCCATCCTTAAGAGGCGCCTCACTTACAGAACCCATTCAAGCCAGTGCCGAGGAGGTGAGGAGTTAGGGCTCCAGCCACTATGCTCTTTCTGCCTTTCCTTGCTCACGTATACAGCGGGTGTTTACTTCCTTTCTACACTTCAGAAACTGCCTTTTAGATAGTTTAAGCAGCAGCAGGCATGTGGTTACTTTCTTGACCTTCCCTCCCGACCTTCCAGCTCTCTCTTGATAAAAAGTGAAGGTTTTGTTTGAAATGCTGTACTTTCCCATACCACACTGTACCCTGTATTTACTGGAAGTGTTTCACTTCAGCTAGGTAAGCTTTGAAAAGTTCATCTTATTGCCCCCATCTTATAGATGAGGAAAACTAAGTTTCAAGACAATAAAGGAGAGTTGTAGTTTGAACCAGGTTTTTCAACCCTTTCCCCATCTTTGATTCTTTTGCCTCACCAGTTTGTCTCTTGTCCTGGCA
Organism: Dolichotis patagonum; assembly: GCA_004027295.1. Taxonomy (NCBI): domain Eukaryota; kingdom Metazoa; phylum Chordata; class Mammalia; order Rodentia; family Caviidae; genus Dolichotis; species Dolichotis patagonum. The sequence continues at coordinate 75,339 of PVJX010003681.1, read as the reverse complement.
ATCACTTACGTGACAGATACTTAACCTGTTTTTCCTGACTTGGTTTTTGATGATTACAATCCTAAAGTGCTGAAAAATTCAGGAAAAAAAAATCCTGATGTCCTTGTGTTTCTTCTCTTATCCAGCTAAACATAGAAACTACAGGCAACCTGAAGAACTGGGGACAGTGATAGTGAATCTTTTAGAGACCAAATGCCTTAATTGCAATTCAGAATCCACTTATTTATTGCAAAGTATCAGCAGTGCAGTTAAACCTGAATCCTCATCTGTTAGGGTACTGTGGGGAGCACCATGGTTTGCATGCCAGCAGAAGACCCATATGCCAACACAGAGGGCTCTGTGCGCAGGCTGCAGCATGTGTGCCATAGGTTCACCACCCAAATACTGGGAGTTCTAGCCATTTGTAGTTACCAGCTGGACTTTATGTACTCTTCTTCCGTGTACTTTAATGGGAAATGGAGAGCCAAGTAAAATGCATATTTGTAACCTTCCTTTCAAACAGCAGAACGAGTCTGTGTTGTCAGACTTTAACCTACTGTTCATGCTACTGTGACATTCAGAACTCTACTGCTTCACTTTGCAACAAAGCTGAATAGTCCTTCTGAGGCCAAAGTGATATTCACTATAGAGGCCTGATAGCTATGCACTCTGAAAATCGGTATTGCAGATAGGCAGACATTCCAGAGAGCACATCAGACTCCATTCCCTGAAGCCAGTCTATTCCCAAACACTGAGCGCTGTAGCTGCTTGCAGTTATCAACTGTACTTTATGCATTCTTCTTTCATTTACTTCTGTAGGGAGCAGACAGCCAAGGAAAATGCAAGTCTGTAGCCTTCCTTTCAAATAGCAAAATGAGTCTGTGCTATCAGTTAGACTTCTAACCTAGAGTTCACGCCAGTGAAACATTTAGAACTCTGCTGCCTCCTGCTTTTCAACAGAACTGAATAGCACTCTCAGGCCAGGTATTCACTGTACAGGCCTGATAGATATGTACTCTACAAATCAGTTTTGCAGATAGGAAGACATTCCAGAGAGCACAACCAGACTCAGTTCCATTTGTCTAGTGCACTCATGGTGAACTTCTTAGAGACCAAATGCCCAAACTGTAACCCCAAGCCCACTTGTTTATCACGAAGTGTCAGCACTGCAATTAAACCTGAATGCTCATCTGCTGGGCAGTGCAGGGGCGACACGTCTTGTGTGCCAGCAGAGGGCCTGTGTGCTGTCAGATAGGGCTCTGTGTGCCAGCTGTAGCATTCGTACCATAGATTCTCCCTCACCACCCACAGAGAATACTTCTATAGGAAGAATAATAATATAGCAATGCTATATTAAAATGCACTGTTAAAAGATACAAGTAATACATCTTTCATATAGGAAATTAGTTAATGAAAAGAGAAAGTCTCATAACCTTGAACACCTAAAATAGGTAACTATTTTTTTACACTGTGAATCACGTCTTTATACCTTAAATAGTGTCTCTTAACCTCTTTGTTGACAATAGGATAATGCATCTATTTACTTTGCAGTGTGTAATAAATACCTTGCTTTCCTTTTCCTTTTAAAGTGCTAGAGATCAAACCCAGAGACTTGTACATGTTAAGTACATACTCTGCCACTGAGCCACTCCCCAACCCAGTACCATAAATACCTTTCTACCCCATCCATTTACTTTCATAGTGACTTAAAGCAGCCTTTGCCTGTGGTGGGAGTGATTTATGAGACATTCCAGAGGGAGGCTGATTCCCCGTGAGGGAAGGAGGAATTTTTATCCTGGTTGCTGCTGGCCAGGAGACTTGGTAGCTTTCCACACTCCCCTCACTGGTCTCAGCTCGCAGTTTAAAAGCACTGCCCCAGAGACCCACACTGCAGTCATTGCATACTGACTGAAAGAATGGCAGGCGAGCTTGGGCAGAACCAGGGCTCTCGGGCTGGGGAGGCATTCTGTACTTGTGGAGTTGGAGGAAATGTTTGGATTCCAAGGTAAAACCAAGAGTCTGAGAGCCAAGTTCAGGATCATTAACAGCCAAATGGATCACCCTGTGCAGACAGCCGGACAGGGCATGGTCCCCACAAGAGGCGCTCTCTGGGCTAGTTTCCCAGTTCAGGAGGCAGCCGTGCAGTATCACACAGATGCAGTGATCAGCACCTAAGGGGCCCTGAAGGGTCACAGCTTTAGAGATAGGAGTGTATAATTGCAGAGTATGTGTGAGAGTTGGGAAAGGTTAAAGACAACAGATTTTAAAAATAACCAGAAAATCTGTATACATTGGAAGATGTGTAAGTAGCAAAACAACACAAAGAAAAAAATCCTTAACATTTTGCATGTATCTTTACAGTCTTTGTGTGCATGTATGTGCATCCGTACATTTTTATTAAGCATTATTCTGATCAAATGGTACATCTGGTTATATCACATGCTTTTTGATTAGTTAGTTCATTGTAGAACTTCCTGATATTATTAAATCTTCTTTTAGTATGTTATTTTTTATATTTCATTATCATACTTTGCATCTATATGCCAATAGTTAACAGTCACCCACAGTTTAACGTTTAGGGGATAGTTGCCAGTCTTTTGCATCCATCCTTCTAGATTAGTGATTGCTCTGAACTCTTCTTTTTTTCCTTAAAAAAGATCTAGGAGGGCCGGGGAGTTAGCTCAGTGGCACAAGTGCCTTCCTGGCAAGCATGAGGTTGTAAGTTTGATCCCTGGTACAAAAAAAAAAAATGTCTAAGAGTGCAATTGCTGAGCTAAAGGGCTGACTTGCGTAGTCTAAAGACTGTGTTGTGTGTGCACATGTCTTCAGGAGAGGTTTTGTTCTTCTCAGTTCCACATGAGGAATATCTATCTCCTGCCACGCTAGAAGCAGAGAAAGACAAATGCTCCAGGTAGGATAGGCAAAACATTCTCAATGTTTACATAGTTTGCATTTCCTTTTCCCTAAAATTGAGACTTCACATCTTTTTATCTGCTCAGTTTCCACTCCATTAAATGTGTGAGTCAATGTAAAAAACATCAGTTTGACTTTTGTTGATAGTGTGACTTACTCTCACAGTGTCTGACTGATGTTGGTTTCAGGCTAACAATCTCTTTGAAGAGACAAGTGACCAGGCTTTCCATTTCTCAACAGCTTGAGGAGGTTAATTAACATGAGGCAGAGCCCTCAGGCTTAGAACTTGGGGTTCAGAAGCAGGTAGCCTGTGACTGTGGGAGAGTCCCTGGACTAGGAAACTGGCTCTAGGCCTGCTATTTTTGGGCTTAGCTCTATGTGCCAGTCATGAATTCGCTCAAGCCTTACTTCTGACATCTGTAAATTAAGGAGCCAGACTGGCTAGTAGTTTGGAAACTTCTTGTAAAAAAAAAAAAAAGAAAAGAAAAGAAAAGAAAAGAAAAGAAAAGAAAAGAAAAGAAAAGAAAAGAAAAGAAAAGAAAAGAAAAGAAAAAACTGTTATATTTGGAGAGAAAACTGCAAATGAGGCTTGGCTCTAGGGAGAACCAAGTCAAAGGCAGCAAATGTATTCAAGACATACACAAGTCAGAAAATTAATGGATAGTGAAGTAGTGTTTAACCTTGGGATTTTAACTGCTTAAAAATATCCACAAATAGGCAAAGACAAAGAGCATTTCCATCAAAGTGATCACAGCCAAGTCAGTACAGGCAATTTGTATGAGGGTATAATAGCAGTGACAGAAATAAAAGTGCTTTTATATGCTGTTTTGGTTTATATAGTTTGCTAGACAGATGTGTTAGCACTCATTTCCTGGTGTAATTTTGTAAATGGTTCTGAAAGCAAAAGTTCTGAATAATCATAGATGTAATTAAAATACAGGGCCCAACCCTTAATAAGTCCTTAATAACTACATACTGAATGAATGAATAAATACTTGCTTAAATACTTAACTCACCATTGAAAAGGGGACAATCCATCTCCACAAATTTTTCTTCAACTCCTCTTTTCCACCACACATGGTTCAACAATATCTGCTGTGTTCAGGGTAAATGCCTTGTGGTTTGTATCCGTCTGATTTTATCATCTCCCTTACCCTCTCTCCTTAGTGTCCTTTGTAAATGGGAGAAGTTTCATTGCTGTGATAGGTTTTAGTGTCAGATTCATTTATTTCAAAGATGAATTGCAAAATCTTCCTGTCCAGTGTCCTATTGCTGCTGTTATAAAGTACTGCAATCTGAGTGACTTAAAACAACACAAAAGTGTTGTCTTACAGTTTTAGAGAGCAAAGGTTCATGGGTCGTGAAGTTATAAGACCAGTGGGTCAGCAGGGCTAGTTCCTTCTGAGGGCTCTGGAGATCACATCTTCAGAGTATGGTAAAAGGAGAATATACGGAAGCCTTACAAACACGGCTGTGTTGATCTCCAGCTCTTGTGGGGCCAACTCCGTTTGTTACTTGAGGCATTACAGTCTCTGCGTGAACTGCCTAATTCATGAATTTGCTCTTTGTTTCTAGTCTTACTGAAGTTGCCCATTGAGATACTCTGTGGCATATAAATCACACACAATAAAATTTGTCCCTTCCAAGTATAAAATTCAGTGGTATTTATTCTACTCAGAGTTGTGTGACCATCACCACTATCTAATTCCAGGACATTTTTATTACTCCAAGAAGAAATCTTGTATCCATCGCTAGCTCTCACTCCACACTGTTTTCCCTAGGAAACCATGAATCCATTTTATTCTCTATGGATTTGCCTATTCTGATAATTTCATATAAAAAAGAGTCATAAAGCTTGTGACCTTTTGTTTTCAGAGCTTGCCCATGTTTCAGTATGTGTTGGTACTTGACTTTTCATTGCAAAAGAACATTCCTGTTATAAGTATATACCACATTTAGTTTATACATTCATTAGTTTGTTGACATTTGAGTTGTTTCCACTTTTTGCCATTATGCATAATGTAGCTGTGAATATATCTGTGCAAGTTTTTATGTGGGCAGATGTTTTAGTTTTTCTTGGGTTTTAACTGGGAGTGAATGGCTGAATCATGGCAATTTTATGTTTAACTTTTTGAGAAGCTACTGAAGTGTTTTACAAAGTATTTGGACCTTAGTTACTTTCTCATTGTTGGGACAAAATACCTGACACAAATTAAAAAGAGGAAAGGTTTGTTTTAGCTCACAGTTGGTAGAGCTTTCAGTCCACGGTCAGCTGGCTCCAAGACAGGGCTGCATGGCAGAGGGGCATTGAAGAGGAGAAACAGCTCATGCTGTAGCTGGAACAGCAGGAGGAGCAAGCGGAGAGCCCTCCATCCTCTTGTCCCTTGATAGTCCATCCAGGCTGCAAGCTTATTGGTTGGTGCTGTCCATACCCGGGGTGAGGCTTCTGTCTTCATTCAGCCACACCCAGAACTCTGCACTAATCCAATCAATTGACTAGTCCAGTTATCGCATACCCATGATTCATAGTCACACAGCTTACATCCAGCCACCTCCAAAAAGTCCCACCTATAAGTGCACAAGGCTTTGGGGGAACATCTAGATATAAACCATAACAGACCCCTTTACAATAATATATCAAGATTCCGATTTCTGTCTATATTGTTGCCAGACTTACTGACTGTGTTTTTTATTATAATGGTCTTAGGGATATGCAGTTGTATATCACAGTAGGTTTTATTTGCATTTCCTTGTGACTTATGACATTGAGCATCTTTTCAAGTGTTCATTGGATATTTGATATTTATCTTTCTTTTAGAGAAATATCTATTCAAATTCTTGATTCATTTGAAATTGGGTTTTATCTTTTATTGTTGGAGTATAAGAATTCTTTATATAGTCTATGTACTGGCCTCTTATCAGATAAGATTTGCATTTTTTCCGCATTCTGTGAATCTTTTTGCTGTATTACATCTGAGTATAAGTTTGTAATTTTATCTGCTTTTATCCTTCGGTTGTCTTTGCTTTTGATTTTGTATAGAAGAAATCATTGTCTAATCCAAGATATTGAAGATTTTCCCCTTTTTTCTCAGTATTTTGTATTTCCAGCTCTTACATTTAAACATTGATTCATTAGAGTTAATTTTTGAATGTAATCTGAGGCAGCTGTCCAACTTCACTCTTGTATTTCTAGTTGTCCCAGCATTATTTGATGAAAAGATTATTGTTTATCATTCTAAGGTCAGCTAATTTATCAAAAAGTCAGATAGATTTAAGGGGGATTGTTTTCTTGATGATTTGGAAAAGTATTACCATCTTAATAATACTAAGTTTTCTAGCAATAAACACAATATCTTTCCATTTAGTTAGGTCTTCTTTAGTTTCTTTCCGTGATGTTTTATAGTTTGCAGTGTACATTCTTGTAAATATTCTAGATGCCATTGTAAATGATGGAAGTTTTAAAATTTATTTCCCTTTCAGATTGTTTGCTACATCATATGGAAATAGAATGGATTTTTGTAGGTTGATCTTGCTTGTCCCTTGAGTTTTTCATTTCAGTAAATGTATTTTTCTTTTTACTTTCCTTCCTGCTTTCCTTCACTTTGAGAATTTTTAGTAGCAACCCCTCCCACCCCTGCACCCCCTACTTAGTTTACCATTCTTTCATACTGTTCCAGTTTTGGTTTTTTCCAATTATTTATACTTACAAACTTCTTGTTTAGATTGTTGTACTAGTTCAAGCTTGATTTGACCCTTGTGCTGGCTGTTCCTCCTGGCAGTCTGATTTCTGGTTTGGTGCTCTCCTGTGACTATGAGGGCCTCTGCGTTGGGAGCTCTTTGACATGTGGCAGTCCTGTGTGAGTAGGACTGTGCGAACCCAGGACAGTTTCCCATTTGCCATAGTGTTACATGGTGTCATTGCGTTTAGCATTCATTCTGTGTTTTTGACCTGCTGCTTCCTGGATGTTTTGTGTTTGGGTGCCATACTTCCGGGACTGAGGGAGAAGTCCTGAAACTCGAATTTCCTGTGGCCAGATAAACTGCTCCTCTGGGGCTCATCAGAATCTTAGCCCCTTCTTCACATTGCATTTATTTTTGAAGCAGGCAGAATCCTCTGGTTTGCCATGTTGACTGGAAAGATTATCACCAGTTTAATGAAAGGGTGGTAAAACCTAGGAGGCACCAGATTGTAATCTTTGATTTCCACAGAACTTTAAATGTAGTAAGTGTTAAGTAAATATGAGCTGAGTGAGTGGGCGGTCCTTAGATTCTTCTGCTGAGGTGCCATGTGCCTGAGTGACCACACTTTTGCCAGTGTGTGACCTGTAGTATCATCCACGACCACGTCTTTACTCAAGCCCACCTCTGTCCATGTCTCAGAGTCATTGCTAGGTTCTTCTGGAACATTACCTGGCAGGTGAAACCCATTCTGTCTGAGACCTGTCTACAGCCGTCATTTTTAAGTGTTCATTAATATAATACCTGGTTTTCATAGTTAATAAACAGTTACTGCTTAATATCAACACAGGGGAAGAAATGTATATTTATGTTTCTTTGAAGAGAGAAATTAAATTGAGAGAGGACAGGAGAGAGAGACCCACGCCCGCCCACAGAACTGAGAAACCCCATGGTGCGTTCAGTAGTAGGAGTTGGAACAGCTGGAAATTTGCCCACTTGGTGTCTGATTTGGTTGCAGAAAGAGACCCTGGGAAAGAGTCTATGGGAGGAGCTCCATGTGGCTCCCTTCTCCATCTGCAGCCGACTTCTCATTCTGAGGGAGCCGGTGCATACCCCGCAGACCTCACGGCCACTGGTTTGAAGTAATAACCAACTGTTGAGGGTTCTTGAGCAGCCTTTCACCCTTAGTGCATGTGAAGTGGATTTGGATGACAAAGAAGAATTTGCCCTTTCTCTGCCTGAGGACAAACTTTGAAAGATGTGAAGAATATGCTGCCATTAGTGAAATGCCCAGAGCACCTCCTGCTGATTGGGCACAGAGAAGGAAATGCCCCAGCCTGACTGTGGGAGCTGAGACCTATCTGTCCCCTGAGTCCAGCCTCGAGAAAGGAAAGGAGAAAAATTAGAAACAGTTTTGAGACTGGAGAAAATAGACTTATTTTTTCATGTTTCCTGGACATTTGCCTATTTTTGCAAACTTGAAATTGTTCTCAGAGGAAGTAAATTCTGGTGACCTGAATGAAAGCCACAAAAATTCTTACAGATCAAATCTGATAGAATTTAGAAAGAAATGGCCTGATTTATTTCTGAGTCATGCAATAGGTCACTTTATTGTTGACCTCTGAACTTTCTAGACCTTTCTGTTAGGAACATATACTAAGAAAATAACAAGCATGCACTGAAATATTCCACAGAGAATGCTTTATTAAAGGAACATCTAGACTTTTTAGTCAGTTTCTTTGCTATTACACAAAGTAACTTCAGTCCATGGGATTTCATTTGTTTTCTCCCTTTTTCCTTATTAATGTCCAGTAGTGGGGGGAAAAAAATTTGATCCCTGCCTCCCTGTGTACAAATTTCCCCAGAGAGATTAAATTACATATTTCTTATTTGGAACTTGATTTCAATAAATCCAACATGACTTGGCCTTCTCTGGAAATTTTAAATACCCATGACCATCCTATCCTTGTGACAAGAGCTTGATTGGGATAAACAGGATTTCCTTGTGTTTTTGAACATCAAGAGATAGAGGCTATTTTTGAGATCACTGTTCCTACATTGCAGAGTCTAGTGTAAAGAGGTGTCTGCCTTTTCTGTTTGAGGAAAAGGTAGAGCTAAGGGTGAGGAATGATCAGAGCTGACCAACAGATAAATGGTACCCCACCTGCTGTACCAAAGTTATACGCGCATAGCTCTGGAGGATTGAGAAGAGTTACATATTTCCCTTACGGTGCTTGTTTTTCTCTTCCTCTACAGTTATGACCAAAGACAGCAATTGTGTTTTTTAGGGTCAAATTACATGGTGTGGTAGTTTAGAGGAGAGGAAGGTTAGTAAAGATGGTGTAGTCACCGAGGAGTATTTTCCTCTAATAGAACACAGTGGTCAGGGAGTGAGCGTGATTCAGATCATGCATCTGGAGATCAGATGTGGGACTGAAGGTTCCTGGGATGACATTTGAAAGGCACACAGAATGGGATATAATGGAGGGAGCTCTCATACTGGATCATGTGGGAAAACTCCAGGGAAATTCACATCCTGGTGAAAACAAAGAGCACATTCATAATAATAGCAATTTTATTATTGTTGTTATTACTATTACTATGGATTGACAGCCAGGCACTATTCTAAGTACGTTGTATGTTTCATTTTTACCTTCATAACAACCTTGTGACATAAAAATTAATATTACTCAGTTACAGCTAAAACACAGAAAGATAAGTAGCTTGGTTACCACTGTATAGAAAGTGGTAGAGCTGGAATTTGAACTCAGGCCACGTGGCTCCAAGATCTGTGCCCTGAACCACTGCGTGTCTGCTTTAGTAGATGTGAGGGGAGCGAAGGGTGACATGCTAGAAAAGTGTACAGGAAGGAGAGTCTTCTGAGATGGGTTTGCAGGAGGGCAGGACTTGGGGATGCTGTGGCCACTGGGTGGCCCCTGGAGATGTTAGGAATACAGAGGGGAGGTCGAAGCCATCTGCATCCAGCAAGTCCTGGAACCAGGATGGAGACACCGTCTGTCTAGAGTTCTTACCATGTGCGTCAGGTACTGGGTTAGGGCAGTGAGAGAGGGAGCGATGCCCCTCTTCCTGCAGGGCTTCCATTCAGTCTTTCCCGCAGAGAAGAGGCTTGTGGATTGTGGTGTGTGCTGTGGAAGAATTAGTTATTTAGTTGGGGCCTATGGACACTGGATGACCGTGGCTGATCTTGCTAAAGGAGTGACTGAGCTATGATTGGAAGCATGGTGAAAGTCCTGCTTGTGAAGAAAGCTTGGTCTAGGCCAAGTGAATCAAGAGCATTCAAGTCATAGGAAAGGACTGGGGAGGCCAGAGCATGGCGTGGTGACACGAGGCTTCAGATGAGGCTGGAGAAGAAGACAGGGCCAAAGTATACGTAAAGTCTTTGGTAAAGAGGGTGGATTGTTTCCAGAGAGCACTGGGTAGGCACTAAAGACTGAGTAGGTGGTGGCTGGGTCTGACTCGAGGCAGAAGGCACAGGATGCTAATGGATGTGTCTGTCTGACAGACACAGAATGGGTCGGGAGATGGATGAGAGCAAATGGAAAGTATTATGGGAACAGTATTTCTGGGAGGTTTATTCTCTTGTACATTTAAACATCTGAATTGCAGCCGGCTTGACCTGTGTGCCCAGGTAGCTGTGTTTGCCTAAGGAAAGCTCATCAGTGTTTGATTATGATCATTATGATCGGGATTCACAGCAACAGGACTTCACACCATTCTGTTAGCCATTCAGCTACCACTTTGAATGTATTTGCATAGAGAGGAAAAGTATAGCCTATGAACTTAAAAAGTCAACTATTTGTGTTTGTTGATAGACATTGGAGTTCATAAAATATTACTATATAGGTATTTTTAAAACAATATGAGCAGTAGAAAGCACTTTGGAAATAGTCTTTTTTATTTATCCCAAGATGAGAACTCAAAACAGAGACACATTTAATTGCCCACTCAGTACCCACAGTCTGTTCCACTTTTGCTAAGAGAACCTTAGTTTAATTCAGGGTGGATGGTGATCAGCCTCGGACAGTATATGTTGATGGTCTAAGCCAAATACAAATCCTGAGCCCTGATTTTCCCAGCACCATGTGTAGAAAGTATAGTTTGTGATCTGATTCCTGCCAGGGAGATCTGAGGGTAAGTCCACGGAATTTCTGGGAAAGCATTTATTGTCCTAACCGAACCTGACAAATGAGCCCACCAGCGAGTACCCTTCCTTGCTTTCCCCTTTCTTCTGCCTTGAATCCTGATGAAATGCCTGAATGTATAGCAGCCATCATGTCACCATGAAATGACACATATGAAGGAAAAGTGAAGTGACGCACAGAGATGCCTGCTCTGACCTCCTTACTATTTAGCCGCCAGCGGCTCTAAGTATTCCTTAGTATTTGTTGAATCTCCTCTTAGGTTGGCTTTCTGATACTTAAAACTAACACAATGCTAAATGAAGCAGCTCTGAAGATCCAGATGTTATGAGCCTGTTACTGTGTGCCGTGATTGCCTCATAAACGTCCTTGATCTTTGGTATGACCTTTAGCCTGTATGAAAACAGACTCTGAAAAGAAGATACTACCTTGCATCAAATATTGTTCTCCCTTGAGTTGTGGATGAGTTGTGGATTTAGAAATGTAATTTTCAAAATAAATGAACTTGTTGGTGTGAAGTTGCTGTAGCAAGTACCATGGAGCCATACTTCATGGGCAGTAGCTTCCTTATGGCCTTCTTTATGACAGCCTTAGTCAGTTTTCCGGTGAACTGCGTTGTGTATATTTATGGCTTTACAGCAAACGATAGCAGCACTAGGGATAATAGCATAGTCTGCTTTCTTGAAAGTGTGAAGCTTCAACAGCCTTTATGGGATTTCAGGGTAATAGTATTACTGATTTTTCTGCTTCTTTTCAAACTTTTTGTGGACCAAGTTCCAACCTTTTGGGGAGGCTCACTTGTACATTTATGGGGGAAAATATCTGTGGTTCTCAGTTGCTGGGTAGTGGGAAAGAATTTGGTTTCTTCTTTTTACTGTCTTGGACTTTGGACGGTAATACTTGGAGGAGGATTGTTTTCCACATGGAAGGTAGCCATGACTCTGTTAAATGATCTAGGAAATAGTATAGGTGTGAAATGAAAATTGTCCTCTAGTCTTAGGAAAGAACGACTATAAGTCACAGAGGTGTCAAATTGTAAAAAGAAAGGGACTCTAGGTATTATCTAGTAAAACTCCTTCTAGTCTTAGTTTCAGAACTTGAGATCTAGAGCAATTTTAGTTATTCATTTAAAATTCAAAATGTTTGAATCTTTTTCTTTAATAAAAAGACTATTCTAAGGGAAGGAGAAACACTGTTAGCCCAGGGAATTTCTCTAGAAGGCTAAGTCATTCGTTCTGATTGCTTTGTTTTCCTTATAGCATGGTGGTATTTCTCAGAGAGTAGTCATAGGACAAGTGTGGCCAAGGCCACAGAAACTGCTTTCCATCTTGGGTGCTGTTCACTGGGATTCAGGATGGTGATGCCTCATGGGTTACCAGACTTGGAGCTGATCCAGAGAGCTAGTGAGGGTTGACACAGGTACCAGGCAGCTTTCCGGCTCACAGCAAATGGATGCATATGTGAGTGGGAGTAGTCAGTGGATTTAGTAAGGAGTGAGGAGCTGACTCAGGCCCTTTGCAGTCAGGTGGTAGAGGGACAATTTGTATGTCTCAGCAAATGAGAAGCAAATTGGGGCTAGGGGGGTCAGACAAAGATCTTAAGAGCCCATTAGTGGGGTGGGATTTTGGAGATGGGTAACCAATTAGGAGCTCTTGAAATGATGTTGGTGACTTCCATAGCACTTACTATGTGTCACCACCATTCCAAGTGCATTGCATGCACCGTTCCACAGGAGACCTTTTGTGTAGGTACCCTCAGCTCCATTTTACACCTAAACAAACCAAGGAAGATACACTCATAAGAGATGGTGGGGATGGAGTTCAAGCCCATGAGGTCAGCATCAGAGTCCCAGATGGACTGTGTACATCCAGGGATGACAGTAGTGCTTGTTCCCTTAAGAAGATGAATCCTCAGGAGTGGGCAGGTGGTGCAGGGCTAAGACAGGCTGGGGACCAGAAGATGAATCTCAGGCCCCTGGGAGAGTTAATGAAAGCTGGCCTTGATCTAGATGGTGGAAGTGGAAACGAAGGGAGAAGAATTCAGAGTCAGTGGCCTTGGAGGATGGATTGATGGCACTGTGTCCCTGATTGGTCATGGAAGCTGGGAAGGATGGGGTTGGAGGTGCTGGGGATATTGCTTGACTGTCCCCAGCTGATTTAGGATAGGAGAGAAGGAGATTTGGTGGGAAGGTAATGATTTATTTTTGAAGAGACCCATTTTCACATTTTATGACCAACTAGTGCACTGATCTTAACCTGGGAGTCTACAGGAGATTAGAAAAAGATGCCCACAAGTGTGCCAAAGACATTTCAGCATTGAGGGACCCTCCCAGCGCATTTGTCTTGGCATGGTAGGGCCCGCAGGTTTTTGCAGTTTTTGTGCAGTTTGTGACTGAGAGCCTGAGGTGGCTTTTCTTCGTCCCTGCTGGAGAATCAGCAGGCCTGAGACCAGGGGGAGAAGTGGGCATGCATTTTAGGCCTCTGCTTCCTGGGTGGAAAGTCTTGATTTCTGTAGAAGTTTTGACGAGGAAAGCCAATTGTGACTGAAGGCCAAGGAAGGCCTTGGCGTTTCTTTGTGAGTGTGTATCCTGTGCTAGGAGAAACGCCCTGTTCCTGGTGGGGCCTTGGCTGTCAGTTGAGGCTGAGAGTGGCTTTCTCCCTTCCGCCTGCCTTCTCGTGGGGTGCGTTCCTGGCCAGGCTTATCTTCTCTGACACCTCCAAACCCAGGCCAGGAGTGGCAGGGGCTGTTCCAGGATATGTAGCTGATAACTTTGTGGAAAAATGTCCTGCAGGGATGAGAGAACATGGGGTTTGCAGTTTGTACTTAAGTTTTTATTACCATTTCTGCACTTCAGGGCATTTTCTTCTGTCTCTCTTTTTTGCTCCTTTGCCTTCCCTACCTACCCACCCTTTTTCTTTTCTGTCTGTCTTTCTGGTGCATCAAAATAGTTACTAATTGTGCCAGGTAGGTAAATAATTGTGACAGCACCTACTTTTGGCTCTGATTATGGTTTTAGGTCTTGATTTCTTAGGAAAAGGTACTGTTGGCAACTTGCGTAAACACTGATTACTCGCGGACTTTGTACAGGCACTGACTGTTCTGCACATAACAACATGGGAAAGATGGAAACCTGCCCCTAAACCCTTAACAACTACTGCAAAGGAGCAAGGTGGGTTCCAATCCTGGGTTAGTCACCAGCAGAATTCCTATGCCCAAGTTCCCTAATCTCTTGTCTGTAAAGCATAATGGTGATATTTATTTTAAAAGAGGTGTTAGGACAGATAAATGACACGTGTGTGAAAGAATACTAAGTACTTTTATCTCACAGTTCTAATTAAAATTTTCTGGATTATACCTTGGAATGAGCCCAGAAATACTGGGAGGGAAGAGAAATCTAAGTATTGTTTTTAATTGCTTGTATTTATTCTATTTGGGCATAATAATCATGTGAGGTAAATACTATTTTTATTTTCAGGATGAGAGAACTGAAGGTCAAAGAGGTTTAAAACAAAATAGCTTCAACACCTGCTAGATCTGTGGCCTCAGGCATCATTTAGTATCTTATTGCCTGTGACCTCATCTGTGAAATGGGAATAATAATAGTTCCTCATCAGGAATAGGTTTTGAGGATCAAAATGGTTAATGTACAGAAAGTTTTAACACAACACCTGGTAAATTAGTCAATGTGTGATATGTATTTTAGAAATTATCATCATTAAGAAACTGCCAGATGTCTTCTAAACCAGTAAGTGGTGAAATCAGGATTGACTCATATACTTAGTGAGTAGAGTTTCACCATAGTTTTTGAGCTTAAAATGGATTTGGTCTTCATAGAGAGGGATTGAGGAAGTGATGTTTGGAGCATCAGGAAATGTCTAAAGGATTTTGAGAGTGTAGGGGGAAAGAGCAAGCCAGAGGTAACAAGAGGCAGGCTGTGAGGACAGCTCAGTGTGGCTGCGTGGTGTGGACAAGCAGCAGCCCTTTCCAAATTACTTGGTTAAGAAACACAGCTTCTCCTGGAACAGTATATATGAGAAAGAGATCAGCTCTGCAAAGGAGATCTTTGGCGTCTCCATTTCATCAGCTGCATCCTGCTTTCCACTTCCTGGAAGAGGCAGCAGTCCTCTCTCTAAAGGTTGGTGTCCTTCTGTGTAAAAATGAGGAAACTATTTTAGGATTTATGTAAGAACTGAGAGTGTGTGTACTGTGTTTAGTCAGAGGAAGCCCCCAACAAATGTTTGCTTCTTTTTCTTTTTTTTTTTTAATGTTAGCGTCTTAACATTACCCATGCCCTAGCCCTATGGGCTTTACTTAGAAGCTCAGATCCAGCAAGGCAGATAAAAAGTGACAGTATCTTTGGGAAGCCTACTCTGGGCATATTTTGATGAGGAACATAAAAAAAACTGTTACTGCTTTCATATCACAGTCAACAATCTAGCATGAACTCTTGAGTTGTCTTTGATGTATATTTTTATCTGCCTCTTCTTTCCCTCAAAAAGAGCTTGGAGGAGAACAGAAGTAGACAGTTTCTTCTTTATTGGGTCTAAAACACCTTGACCTTTGCTCCCTTTCCCCAATTTTAAATTCACAGTGATACCATTAAGGGGGTTGTATCGATTGCTTGATGGGTAGTACTGGGGATTGCACCCAGGGTCTTTGCACTGAGCTAACATCGTCAGCCCATTTTTAGTTTGAGACAGTGTTTCAGTGACTTGCCTAGGAAGGATTTGAACTTCTAATCTCTTACCTCAGAGTACTGGATTTAGGCATGTGCCATGATGCCTAAATCCTGGGTCTTTTATACTTGGCAATAGAGTTATTTAAACAAAATTACATTTTAGACGGACAGGTTTGCAATGATAGTCAGTGTTATAAAGGTTTTGCTCATCTCATTTGTTCTCACAAGGTAGTGAATAATGAGTATATCTAAGAAAAATTAACAGGTGACAAAGAGAACCTGGTTCTTTAGAGTCACAAATCTAGGTTGCAACACAGGGCTTGGGGTATAGTACAGAGCAGGCATAACATGCTCAAGACCCTAGATTTGGTCCCCAGCAGCAAACAAATAAAAAAAGAAGACAACTCCTTTGTATCCCTGCTCCCCACTCCAGTGCTCTTTAACAAGCCCATGTTAGCCTGGGGCATCTGTCACAATCTGATAATGGAGCTGCCAGTGTTCTATGTACCTGAAACCCGTTGTCCTTGTGGCTTTCCCTTTCTGATGCAGGATTTCAAATGACCTGCCATCCTCACAGGGAAACCTGACATGCTTTCTTCAAAAACTCCTGCCTTCTACTTCAGAGGAAATCATTTTCCTTGGCCAATTTAGTAAGATTCTTCCTTCAGTTTCTTTTAATTATCTAGTTTTAAAAAAAAAAAAGAAAAAACTGGTGAAGCCATCTGCTTTAAGAGGCAGTTTGTATCTTATGTTTTCTGTAATAGATATACGAAGGCCCGGTTAAGCCAATTAAGGCTTCATCTCCTCCTTGTTGGGGATCATTCTGTTTGGTGCTCTTGAATCACCGCTGATGTTTCTCAGTGGTATATGCAGGATGTCTTGGAGTGCGGATTTTACAAAGAGATGTTTTCTTTGTTACGTGAATTGTTGCAGGGACTGGAAACCACTTTCCATTTAGTGCCAAACTGTCACTATAGGGCCCTTTGCTGCTTTAATGTCTCCCTCTCACCATGAGAAGTCCTTTTAATGTGTTTTCTGAGCTACAGGGTAAAATCTGTCAAATGCAGCATGGAAAGCAGATGGGTGGTTGCTGTCTTCCCTTCCACAAACTCTGGACCCAGCCTTCCTTAGTAAGCCTCAGCTTTATCACCTCCTTTTATGCCAGACTTTGTGTTTATGAGTAGGAGATGCATGTAATGAGCGGAAGACAGGGAGGGTGAGAAAGCAGGGCTTTTTATTTTTTAAAAGATATACAGTATATACACATCTAGCTTCATGTATAAACTTGTATTTTTTTGAATTGAAAATAACTGGCTCTAAATATAAAAGTGTTTTATGCACATTTAAAAATATAGGCAAATTAGAAGCATATAAAATATTAGAAAACATTTTTTTTTGTATCTCACCATCCAGAGATTACTAAAATTGCAATGGACTTTTCTGTGTATTAGTTTAGCAGCTGTTTATTAAATACCACTATGTGCTAGGAACCAGGAATATACTGATAAATAAAACAGTCCTTACTGTCACCAACAGAGAAAAAGACACTAAATACAGGATGTAAAATTTTGTAAAGTTAAATTGCATACAAACTTACTATTAAAAAATCCCTCTAAATAGTGAAAACATGGCAAAAAGACATGTTCAAAAACCAAAACTGAAGATTAAGACTATCCCAAGAAAGTATTTTAAAAGAAGATAAAATCATAAAATTATACAAGAGATAAAGTAACAACATAAATTCAAATTAGAAAAACTCAATGATAGAGCTCAAGAAAAAAATTAGACTTAAAAAATCATTATAGAAATAGATCCTGGGTTAGAAGGAGCACAAAATCAGAAAAATACCACAAATATTGCCTTCAGAAATTGAGGGTGAAAAGAAAGAAAAAGTTAAAAATCAAAAGGAAGTAAATAAAGAAGTAAAATTTGGAAAAAGGTGACAATGTTAAAGGTAAGCAAAGCAGATCAACATACACGTAATAGGAGAAGAAAACCGAAGCAGGAAAATGGTACACATACTATACTTCAAGGAAAATTCTCTGTGAAAAAGATGACAAAAATGCATCTCCAAAGAACAAATGATGTATTTTAGAGTATGAATTTTGAACAGCCCTTCACAACACTGTCTAGTAAAGGTCTTGAATTAAAAAGAAAAAAAAGACTTTTGGGGCATCTAGACAAATAGAGACTAGCTACAGAAAATTAAATTGTTCTTGGACATTTGGACAGAAACTCTTTATGCCAGAAGAAGATGGAATAACATATTTAAGATACTCAAAGGAAAGAAAATATGAGCTAAGGTTTCTTATATCTAGCAAAATTGACCTTTAAGCATAAAGAACACAAACTTAAGAATATGCAAGAGGTCAGGGGAGAAAATGTTTTCTCATAACCTTTTCCTAAGGAACTCCCACAGTAAGCTTCAGACAACAAAAATCACTGGAGAAATGTAAGACAAGCTTGGTATATCTCCAGATAATAGCAAAAATCCTGCCAAAGATTATTAGGTCATGTGTCCAGAGGACCTGGGAACCATCATAAAGAGGCTGCTACTGGCCCAAGAAATAAGAGTTGAGGACTGAGTTTAAATTCATGAGATTATGATGATTTGGAAAAAATGTATTACTTACCTTCTGAGGTTAATGGAATACCAGTTCATTGTTTTGAGAGTAGTTAGAAAAGAATCAAATGTTTATCTACCTTTCTTTAGGAAGACTGTGCCACTGGATAACCAAGTAATAGATGAGGGGAAACACCTCCTGCATCATGTCCATCCAGTGCGTGAAGATGGATTGAGAGAAGTAGAAGGGTACCATTTCACAGATCCTTTGGAAAGGTTGGTTCTAGACATCTGCTAACAATGCTTGCTAATGTTAAAAATGAGTGGAAACCAAAAGCTGGATTTATGTTACGTGCCTGTAATCCCAGGACTCTCAAGGAAGATTTCAAGTCGGAGCCCATCCTGGATCACTTAATGACCTAGCAAGACCCTTCTTCAAAATGAAGAATAAAAAGAAATATAAATATAGCACAGTGTGAAGGCCTGAGTTCAGTCCCCAGGAACAAACACACTCATACACACACACACACACTCATACACACACACACACACACACACACACACACACAGAGAGAGAGAAAACCAGTGTGCTTCCTGGATCCAACTGCAGTCTGTTCGCGCCTCTGAATCCAGGTGCCAATTTGGAGAAAGTCCAGAGGCTGGAGGACAGCTCGGATACCTCAGATTCTATAATGAGTGAATTCTCAGGAAAAGATAAGCATAGAAAAGGTATAGCTTAAATGTAACTTAAAAGATATGTCAGGTCTTTAAAAATAAGCAGCACTTAACTATGTTGATTAGGTTTGTGTAGCTGGGTAATAAAATAATAAAGAAATACAAAGAAATAATTGCCCTAAATTCAAGAACTAACTTTTGGGGAAGGGAAGCAGAGCGTGGATCGTCTTTGGGAATAGCTAACAGTCCACTTTTCGACCTGAGTAGTAATTATAGAGAGTTTTCTTTATTATAGAACCATTTGTTTTGTGTGATTTCCTTAATGTGTTTTTGTTTTACTGTAAAAAAGATTTTAGATATTTTTAATGAAAGAATGACACTGTACGTACTGCCCTTCTCTAAACCTTTTATTATGATCATTTTTAGCCAGAGAAAAATTGAAAGAATTGTGTAGAGTATACACCTATGTCCTCATCATACTGTTTCATAGTTTCTTATTGCTGTTCAGTAAAATCTAACAAAGATTTTTTCTGTGTAGATACATATGAAATCTGGTTTTGAATGATACATACTGTGTCATTGTATAGGTATAATGCTTTGTTTAATCAGTTCCCTGTAGGATATTTAACGTATTTCTCATCCCGCCTGTATGTTCTCATCCTGCTGCTTATATGTTCTTAGGATAGAACAATGTGCCAAGTATAAAGCATGGAGTGCTGTGAATGAACAATTAGTAGTAGAAGCTAAGATGCAGTCTGCACTGAGCAAAACAGCCTTGTGTAACCTATGGAGAACATAAACCTCAAAACAATATTGACCCCCCCACAGTAGGATCTTCACATAGTATCTGTTATCTCTCTCCTGGCTCTCTCAGGTTTAATCCTAACAGCTTTTCTACAATCATATTTTGTTGTTGGAGGTATAATTACTGTATCATTTATCTGTCCTGCATAATACTGCATGATGAATGCTTCCTAAAATTCAATGGCTTAAACAATAGCTATCAGTGCCTTCAGGGAGGCTGAGTGATTCTGCCAGGAGTCTCTGCTGGGCTCATCATGTGCTTGTGGTCTGCCGCGCATGCAGTCTACAGATCTGCTGAGCTTTGCAGCCTGCTCCCATGTGCTTTGGCTGACAGGCTCTGGCTACTCTGAGATGGCAGTAGGCAAGAGGATTCAGCTCTGCTACCCAGGTCTCCAAAAACAGCCTTGCAACAGGCCAGCCTGGGCACATTCTCTTGACTTCGGCACAGCATGGCTATGGAAGGGAGCCCATAGTTCCAGAGCTTCTGTGTCATCCCATTTACTGACATCCAGGTGACCAAAGCAAGTCACATAGCTGAGTGCAGAGTTAGTGGAGAGGGACTGCAGAATTAAAGAGTAGACGATGAGGATAAGGAGAGTCCATTGATTGGTACCATTAATGCAGTTGTCCTCCACAGCTACCAAGGAACATATTTTAAATTAAAATGTCTTAGATGTATTCAACTCTGCTGTCATTTGGAAACTCCAGGTGTAATGCCTTTGGAATCTGAAAAGTGAGATTCAAGTGTATTTGTGGAGGAAGCATGAATCTTTTGCTTCATTTTTAAAATTTCTGGTTCATGGTTATAAAAGCAAGTTTTACATAGAAAACTGTACATTTAATCATGTGTCTCCACTTGTTGGTGTTTATTCCTGGGATACATTTTAGAAACAATCTTCTCTCTGTTCATGCATATATAGTATATTTTTCTGTTTGGTTTGTTCTTAGAATTAGTTGTTTAGAAATCTGGTATGGAGAACATTAATAAAGAACCAGAATCACAAATCTACATGCTTCAGTGTTTTTGCTTAATATATAGAAATATATTAATTATAGAGGTAGGATTATTTCCTCCATCATTACTATTATGAAGTTTTCTCTTTATTTTAAATTATATAAGTGATTGATTTAGGATCTTCCAGGATAAAATTCTAAAAAGAAATTCTAAAAAGCAGATATATAGTATCCATGAATGTAGATGGCCAGAGATTTATTACTACTAATGGTTAATGTCCCCAAACTTAGGAAATGCAAACTTATTTCCATGTAGCACAGTACCGTGTATAGATTTAGGATGTTCATCTCCTTTGTGGAAGAAATCTTGGGGTTAAATTTTACATATACATATACTCATTCATTATTTGTTGATTGAAAATTATACACGCTTTAGTTGCTTACGTGAAACTGTGTGTATCATATAAGCAGGCTATTAAGAGATTTTTGAAAGTTAATTTGTGTGTTCTTTGAGTTTTGCTTCATTTGCTGATTTCAGAAGCAATCTCCAAATTTCATACACTTGCTTTCAGTTATATTCTGTTTTGCTCTCTTAAGTTATAAGGAAAGAGAAGACTAAGATTTTGGTTACCAGCAGTTGCTTTTACTTTATCTATATATCAGAATGTTGAACATAAACTCCAAAAGAACTCCAGTAATATAGCAGAAATTGTCTTGCAGTAGTAATTAGTTCAGGCTAAGTCAGCTTTGAGCAGAGGAGTCCTGATGGACTCATCAATGGTGGTCATGAGTCTGGTCTTTGGGGTAAACATATGTGGCCCCAACACTAGCTCTATCTCTTGCCTCACGTTGGCAGATCCTCTGGACAGATTGCCTAATCCTCTGTGCCTCCATTTCTCCATAATAGTACTTCTTTCATAAGATCTTGCTAGAAGTGATAAGTGAGATAAACCTTACAAAGTGTCTGCTTGGCTCAATGCTCTGCACATATGTGCTCCATAAATATATTGTTAGATATAAATATAAATATACTGAAAGACCCTCGTCACCTGATGTTACTGCTCCGTTTTACAGATCTTGAAATAAAGATGAAGTTATTTAGGGAAAAATGTTTAAAACTTTAAGATAGAGTTGGTATGTACATGTAGATAGGCCTAGTCCTAGCATGCAGTGTCTACTCTCAAAGTATTTATCAACTTGTATAATCCTGCAAATTTTCAAGAGCAAATGTACGCTGAAAGGTTTTGGATAGCTCTTCTTGTGCTTGGCAGGTTACAAGGATGATTTCAGCAGTGGCAGAAGGAATGTTTCCACTGTAATTGCAATACTTCACTCCATTCTTAGACTCAGATTATTGTTCATGAACATTTTTCCAGGAAGTTAGGACATGGCAGAGAAAGAAGACAGACGATGCGGATCACCAGAGTTTACTGGGTGTTTACACTGGGTGCACAAAGATCACGATACTTCCACACTTCACTTCAGAAAGTTTACAGTATAGTTGAGAAAAGAAATATTTGTAGAAAAATTTGAACAGTAGCAATAGCACTTAACATTTATGAATGTTTAGGCTGTGCTAGCTACTAAGGACAGCAAGCAAGCAATGTGGGATTCTCATTTGATGCTCGCAGTAACTGTCAGCTTCATGGTAATTACAATTTACAGTTGAGCAAGAAAAGTAAACAGGCTTCCAAAGATCAAGTATTGGCTTAAGATCATATGTAACCTAAGTGTTGAATGAGCTCAGGAGATAAAAAGAATTCTGGGCTGATTTTCAACTGTTCAAATGTGAAAATGGCTCAAACTCCTAGGGAATACAGAAGAAAATTCATTACTTACAGCTTTGGGATGGAAAACAGGGATAATAGGTATCTTACAGGGCCCAGGACCACTTCATACAGCAGTATCTTACTTTGCAAAGTCTCCAAATACCCTACTGAATATTCTTGTAGGTGAGTCATGTGCGTGTAATTACATAGAAGTTCTAAACATAGTGTTTCAAATGACTTTAATATCTACTATACATATAGTCCAGAAGTGAAAACCCATTCTAATTGAAAGATAATTTGTTTTATATTCTTTTGGAGTTTTCTAAGAGTTGTTCAGCATTTTGAAGTTGATGCTAAAGAGTGATGCTCATCACAATATGTAAGTTATAAATGTGGCATACGTCTCTGTCCACATGAATAGCTGTTATGCTAGCAGTGATTCTGCACACAGACAAGCATCTGATGACTGTCCAAGATGAATCCTACTGGACTCATACTTAGAATTTGCTTGTTGAAATGCATTTGTTAGGCTTGTTTGCCTGTATCTGGGGAAGACAGGTATCTTAGTTACTTTTCTTTTTGCTGAGACAAAATACCCAACAGCCAGAGTTAAAGGAGAAAATGTTTATTTAGCTCACAGTTTAGAGGTTTGAGTCCATAATCAGCTGACTCCAAGACAGGGTGGCATGGCAGAAGGGCATTGCAGAGAAGAACAAGTTCATGGCACACAGAAGACAGCAAAAGCAAACAAGGGATGACCACAGCTCTTTCTGTCCCTTATGCCTGCTCTTAAGGGGGGTAACACTCACACCCTTAATCCTAGTGCCCTTGACTCTAGCATTGACCATAAACCAGTCCCAGCATCACATACTCTAGATCCAGCCACCTCTGAAAAAGCCTCACCTCTGACCACGTGGGGCTTTGGCAGACATCTAAACATAAGCCATAACATCAGGTAAAGCAGATTTTTATTGGAATCATTTAAAAATACATAGCATCTTATACTGTACCAAAATAAAAGTGTTGTATGTATTTATTCACTGATTTATTTGTGTAATAGTGTTTTTGTGATTTCGGGTTGGGGCTCTCTCCATAGTCCTGTTAGACATTTCTGGAGTCTTAGTGGCATCATCACAAGGCATACCCACATAATGGATTTTCGTTGTAGAGACACATGAAGCAGTGCTGGAAGGGAAAGCATGGTGGCTAGCCTGTTTCATTGGGTAGTTTTATGGTTCTCTTAAAGTCGCAACTGTATTCTCGCTACAAAACCTTTGACTTCAGGATGTGATTTTTATAGGAAGAAGGGCACTTGCTTTTGAATGCTGACAAAATCTCTCTGAGGTTGCATTTCAGTCAGTCTTTACTTTTATGGGAAAGGTAGGTAATATTTTCATTAAGATGAATTTTTGGTCTCTGTCTACATTCTCTGGATTAGTGGTTGTCCAGTAGAAAAATAATGCAAGTCACCTATATAAATCAAAATTTCTAGTATCATATTTTAAAAAACCAGATAAAATAAATTTAAACAATGTGTCATTGAACTTAGTATATCCAAAATATTATTTCAACATGTGTTCAGTATTTGAAGATTAATGAAATGTTTTACATTTTTTCACATGTGAAGTCTTTAAAAGCAGTGTGCATTTTATACTCATAGCTCTGAACTCGATGCAAAATATTCATTGGAAATATTTGGTCTGTATTTAGAGTTCATGAAATTTGGAGTTAAAGAAGTAGTTTCACCTACCCAAGAAGTTCATATTTCAATTTTAAGTTCATAAACTTAAATATTTCCTAGAGAACCAAGTATCAGTCTGTTGCCTGCCTATCTGTCTAGTGACACTGGAGATAGAACCCAGGGCTTTACCCGGTGCTACAGCCCCAGCCATACTTAATGTTTTTTTTGTTGTTGTTTTTGTTTTTTTTACATGAGACAAGGTTTCACCAAATTGCTAAGTTACTCAGGGTGGACTGGAACATGTAATCTTTCTGGCACAGCCTCCTAGAGTGCTGAGATTGTAGGCATTCAGCACCATGGCCAGCTATGGGTTTATATTTAAATTAATTATAGTTAAGTAAAATAGAAAAGTAAGTTCCTCAGTGGTACTGGTCACCTCCTAAGTGCTCAGTAGCTCCATGTTGCTATTAGTACCTGCAGTATTGGACAGTGTAGCTGTAGATGATTCCCTCCCACCCCCCACTGCCCACCGCCAGAACTGGAGATTGAATCTTGAATCTTTACAGTGAGCTACATCTCCAGCACTTTATTTAGTTTTGAGACAGGGTTTTGCTAAATTGCCTAGGCTAGGCTTGAACTTGCAGTCCTACCACCTCAGCCTCCCAGAGCACCAGGATTATGGGCATGTGTCTCCCACTGGATAGATTTTATTAGTGCAACTATACATTTTGCGGTCTTCCTATTTTCTGAGTATATTTTCCCAGATTATTGTTAGGTAGGAGTAGTCTAAGCTGCTAAATTCTTCTCAGAAGCTGATTTATTCATTTGTCAGGGGTGTAAGTGGTGCTGGAGGAAAGCAGCATTGCATCTTTATACTTCACCTACAGGCCAGGAAATAACATACATGAAGTTGGTGTTTAATGTTTTTCCTGTCTAAACGCCGTTTAATCTTAAAATTGCAACTTAAATTTCACTTTCTCACAGGAGCATCTCCACGGCTGGCACTTTTCTTTGCCATATTTTCTCTCAGCTGGATTGTTTTCCTCCAGAAGGTGCATACTTCTTGATTTGAGTTCGGTGTAGTTAGTGTTCTCCTCAACTAGACGGCAAGTTCCCTGAGAGAGGGAAATGTCCTTGTGTCTCTCATCCCTAGCATTGTGCCCAGCATGGGGTGAACACTATGGTTATATATTGGTCAGATAATAGCACAGGGCCATTTATAATATGAAGTGCTTGATTTCTAACTTTGCAGAAGATGGAATTTGGTTCGGATCAGAGAAACAGGAATATTTTAAGGAGTATGTACACTAACAAATATACCTAGTCTTAGCTTTTGTTTAAGCCTTGCTTAAAAAAACTTAGGAAGGTATACCATTTCTTGACCTTAACTCTGCTTTATCTGTATTCATTTTCTTAACCTTACCACTTCATTTGTCATTTTTCATACATTTTAAAGTACACTGGTGACAAAAAAAGGAGGAAACAACTGTGAAATTAAGAAGCTGAGAAAGGGCCTAAGGCAAAAAGAACCGTATAGAGGAGGTATCTCTTGATGTTTTTTCAACAGTTTAAAATAAACCCACCCCTTTAATTATACCAGAGTAATGAGCCCTACCCACAATATGTGACAATATAATTGAAAATGTATTGTGGGCCAGAACACCAGGTTGTCAGGTCATTATCAGAATCATAAAGTTGGAAGTAATGGCCACTACAGGTTACTAATTTGGAAAGGTTAGATTAGAATTGAGTCTTTGAAAACATAATACTTTTCCAAATCGAATTATGCTTCTAGCATTTAACTTTTTCTTGTAACTTTTCATGGAACTGTACTGTGGATACCGGAATGCGTGCATCAGGTCACATCCCATCCATAATCAGCCTACCAGGACGAGCATCCCGATGCTACTGTCTCACCGCTTCCTCTTCCACCCCCTGCCCCAAGCCGCTATCCTGACACAGAGAGTTCTTCCTGTTTCTGTACTTCCTGTGCATGGAGTCACACAGTGTCTGCATTTAACCTCAGAGGATAGATTATCATTCTAAGTGACATTTCTGATAGCAGACTTACTGAAAATAAGTTCTGTTTTTAGTTTCCCTTGTTATGGATCTAATTTGGTAACTGGCAGTTTGCCACTGTTTCTGAGTCATTACTATTCTGTTAAGAAATTCTGTGTGTAAATGCATATATATGAGTATGTGCCTGTGTGTACACACATGTACATGCTTTTACCATTTTTAATCCTATCAGAGCATGCCATGCTATGTGTGTTAGTTTCCTCTCAGCATTATCTTACACCCTTTTCCTATCAGTGTGACAGATTCACTTCATTTCTTTTGATAGTGGTGTAGCGCTCCATTGCATAGAGGTATCACAACTTAATGAGCCAGCTGTCCACTGAACAGCAGTTAGCTCTGTACTGGTATTTTGATTATAGGAAAATAGAATCCATATGAATTCATCACTACAGTTAATTCCTTGGGGGGGTAAATTAATTCTTAAAAGTGGAATTGCTAGGTTGTGGAGTTCTGTGCATTTTAAATTTGCTCTGATATTTGTAAATGACCCTCTGAAGAGTTTGCTCCCACCAACCAGCGAGGCTTGAAAATTCCTCACCTTCCTTCTTTAGATTATGTGTTATCAAGCTTGTCAATCTTTGTAGTCTGATACAGGAAAACCAATTAATTAGTCCCATGTATTTAATTTGCATTTTGTTTAGTTTCAAGCCAGACTAGTTATTTACGCTTATTGGGTATTTTTTCTTATCTTTTCCTTATTTTACTATAGATTTGTTCTTACTTTTTCTTAATGATTTTAAAGAACTCTTTCTATATAAAGGAAAATAGCCTTTTTATGTCATCTCTGATGGTAATCTTTTCATTTGTTTTTGTCCTTGCAGTATTTATAATAATTCTTTTTCTAAACAGAGGGTTTAATTTTTATGTAGCAAAATGTGCTAGTTGTTTTGTTTTGTTATGTTTTGTTTTCTTAATGGTTTCTGAATATTGCATGTGAGAAAAAGCACTGGAAACTTGAGACTGACAGGGTAAGCTTGGCCCTGGGGGGAAAAAGTCTCAATGTTGGTGAAAAATGTGGTTATGTAGGAATTCAAATTAGCGTTAAAAGTAATGTGACTAACTATAAATAAACAAAAATTTGTATATAATCCATTTTAATATGTTTAGCATTTTAAACAGCTTTTGGAGAGATTTTTTTGATGGTATGCTTTTTTTTTCTATATATATGCTTTGTTATTTGGGGTTTTAATTTCTCAAATGATCCCTTTCTTTGTAGATTGCAAATTATAACCTATTTCCTGCACCACTGCTGACGCCCTGTGATCCATGTCAGAAGTACTTCCAGGTCAGATATGTTTTTACATATTTCAATGCAGAGAAGCAATTGAATATTAACATTTTATAAGATATATAGTGTACTTCTGGTTTTCATTGTTCTTTACTAGTGTAACAGAAATACTATCTTTAAAATAAGGTAGACTAAACTGTTGGATGTAACCTATTTGTGTAATAATTATGTAACTGCATATCATCATGTAGAAATATTTCAGATTGTGACAGGAAATCAAAACTCAACCTTCTAGCATTGTACATTATAGCCCGTGAGTTGTTCAGATAGGAGCAAAGGGGTGAGTTCTAGGGTTCAGAGACCTTGTAAACAACTGCTTAGGGGCTGGGGATTTAGCTCAGCAGCATAAGTGCCTGCCTTGCAAGCCTTTGGTCGTGAGTTCGATCCCTGTACCGATTTAAAAAAAAAAAAAAAAACTGCTTATATTGTGGGGTTTGTCTGGAATAGAATTTCGCACATCAATAGTCTCCTTGGATCTAATCCAGATTAATTTCAGGCCTTACAAAAACTACCTGAATTTTACTGCATGGCTCTACCACAAGATAGATGTTAGTCTACACAGTGTGGTGTGAGATTTTAAGTTTTAGCCTTACACTAATAAGAAAAAAAATGATAAGAACATTTCAAATTAAATGTAAGACTGCAAATGATACATAGATTTGAGTAGATTTCATTTCTTAGGATACGTAACAGTCAGCAAGTTCTCAATTTTATATAAGTAGATTTAGCCATGGTCAAATACATATTAATGTCTTTAAATTTTAAAGTTAAACTTTGTATTAAATGTGTTAAAATCTCTTTCTCCTTTATAAAACATTTTTCATGTGACATTTCAGCAAAGAACTAAAAATTAAAATACACAAAGGAGTAAAATTAATAATAAAATAAATACTGAGCTTATAATAGGTATATGGGTAGCACGAAATACATAGAAACAAAAGTTAAAAGCCTGGCACAATGGCATGTGCCTATAATCCCTCCATTCTAGAAAGCTTATTTTATTATTGTAATCCCTCCATTCTGGAAAGCTGAGGCAAGAGGGTCACAAATTTTTCCTGTCCAGATGACTTGGCAAGACCTTTAGGCAAGACCTAAAATTTATGGAGAAAAAAATAAGCAGGGATATAGCTCAATATGAACGTCCTAGATTCAATCTCCACTACTACCAAATAAATGAATGAAAAACAGTGTAACAAACCCAAGTTTGTACAGGAAAATTGGAAACAAAGCTGATTCTTAGGGATACCTAGTTAAACTGCGATTTGAAAGGGGGCAGGTTTTCTTTATAAATATATATGTTATATTTTAGAAATTCAGTGCAAGTATATGTATCCTTTAAAAATATTTTTTAAATCTTGAGAATTCCTTGTAGAGAGCCTTTAAAATCCATATTACAGGGAAAGTAGATTGTATTGAAACATTAATAGAAAAGGACTGACCAATATATAAAATTATGAGTTTTTCTCTATGTGGAGGTGAGCCAGCAAATAATTCTAGAAATTTCTTACTCTTGATTTATTTAGTGTGCTGATAGCATTCATTCTTTTTGAAGGTATTCAAGTTGCTTTATTTCATGATAATTACATGAGATACGGAAAAGTTATCTAGCATAAATTTCAAATAAGAGCTACAAGTATCATACAGTGGTATACGTCATGAATTTTACAAGGAAAGTAGTATTTTTATTTCAGTGGTGTATCTTAGTCCATGTTGTCGTCATTTTACTAAAAAACTTGAATGGTAACTCCTGAAGGAAGAAGCAGACAAGTAGCTGGGATAAATTATGCTGTTAAATCCATTTCTGAACTCTTGAAAGCTGTGACTACAAGGGGCTTTCTAAAAACCAAACCTACCAAAGTTTAAACTCTCATTTGCCTGCCAAATACCTCTTAATCCTTCAGGATACAGTGCAGAATCTCTTCCAGATAGGTCTTTGCCCCTTTGCACGTAACATAATCAAATAATTACCATATTTTAAGGATTCTGCTGTTTAATACTGATTTTTTTCTACTTTGAGAATTGACATTAGCCCAAGATTATCAGTTTCTCAAGAAAATATACAATGTCCCAGTGTTTCCAAGCTTTAACATTCACTGTGTTCACCAGACAAAAGTTTTGCTGAGTGTGGTAGCATACTCCCAGCACTCAGGAAGGTAATCCCAGCACTCAGGAAGTTGAGGCAGGAAGATTGCTGTGAGTTTGAGGCCAGCTGGGTTAAATGGTGAGACCCTGTCTCCAAAGAATCAAAACTTAAAAATACAAAGAAAGAAAGTAAAAAGCAAGCATAGGGTTATACTATAAAAAAAAAAAAAATCATCTATAGAGCTTAGAAATGAAAAGCGGAAAAAATATTAAAACAAGCATATAGTTTCCCAAGGTGACTATTTTTTAAAATCTGTCTTCCTATATGAGCCACAGATTGTGTTTCATATTTCCAAAGTAACCAAATATAAACCACAATGTGTAATAACTGTTAGTGGAATAACAGGTACTCTTTTTCACTAACATTTCATATTTTGTTTCTATAATTGATAAATAAAAGTTATATATATTTAGTGTATAATCACACAATTTGAAATGTGTATGTAAGATAGAGTGGCTAAGCAGAGCTGATTAAGATCTAACTGAATTTCTTAAAGAAAAGTATTTATTCCATCTCTCTCTTCTGTCTTTATCTCTGTTGAGATTACTCCTTTCGTGTAGACCCATGAAGTTGCTTCCCCAGCTCTAGAAATTTCTATGGTTCTACTCCTGTGATCTCCCTGACCCTGTGGCCCAAGCTGCCTTCTAATAACTTTTGGCTCTTGTTCACAAAGAATTTCTTATCATTCTTGTCACATGGAGGTTTGCTTTCCTGAGTAATTTCAGGAAACCAGCTTTCTTTTGCTTCTCTTCCTAAAAGGAAGAGAAAAATCTGATTTATTTCATTACCTTAATACTTTGAGGTCTAGTTCAAAAGGCAGGATTCCTTAGGACAGAAATTTTGTTGTTGATCCCTCAGTGGAAGTAAAATTGTGTAGTAGAGGAGTAAAAATGAAGAAAATGCAACATTTCACTCAAGAACAGGGCAAAGTTTGGGCTTCTTTGAGCCCATTTGTCAACCTGTTTCCAATTTTATAAGTGTGAGTACAGAGGGAGAGCAGCTGATTGCTGAAGAGAGCAGAGTTTCCTGTCATTCTTGACAAGCTGTTTCTTTGACAGAAGGCTGGAGGTCTCAGGGAAGAGACAAGCAGTGGGGGGGAAGCTGTCTCACTGTAGGATGCAGCACCAGTCTTACTATGATGGCACCAGAGCGGAGGGTCTGCCTGGCTGCACCTGGGCTGGGACCTTTGTGAAGAAATTAAAATGACTATGGGCTATCTAACATTGTTTCAGCTTTATAGCCAAAATACTTGTATTAACCAGGGATCTTTCAATTGCAAAAAAGAACAAACAGTTCAAAGTAGCCTTAAGCAAGGGAAATAAAGAAATCAGTCTGTTGCCTGGGAAAAGTCCAGGGCTATTGTACTCAGGTAGGACTTATTTCAGGGGTTCAAATGGTGCCATTGGGACTCCCTCACTTTGTTTCTCTTGGTTCTGTTTCCTTGTTAGATTTTTGCTCAGGCTGGTCATGTCCTCACAGTAACCCCTAAAGGCTCAAATCCTACATCTTCTAGTTCAAGAGACAAAAGAGATTGCTTCTTTTCTTACAGTTCCATGATTGGCTCTTGAAGCAGCCTGAGGCATGAGGATTTGCTGTCTGAATGGCTGAGCTCCCTGAAATAAGATCTCCAGTCACCTGTGCCTGAAGCACAGGGGCTGAACCCCTAGAACATAAGCTCCACTAGAGTACATACATTTTTTTTAAAGTCAGTTTTGTTCATTGCTGTATCCTCAGCACTTAGAAGTATTTCTGGCACATGGTAGTGTTAAAAAAAAAAAAACTGTTGAATGAATGAATGGGTGTGGGGGAAGACTGATTTTGCCCCCTAAAAAATTATGGCGCTGTTAAGGAACACATGCCAGTTTATAATAGATGTTTCTCTATTGGGCATGCATGAGCTCGATGACAGCAGCAGTATTTGTTTTAGTCACATTGTTGTACCTGAACTTACACCTACTTAGAGTGGGAATTGATCCTTTTGAGTTGAGGGTGGATCTTAATGAGTCACACTCAAAACAGTGTGATGAACAGGTGTGAAGGTGGTGCTAGAATCATCGGGAACCTTGTCACCTGACACATAAAGGACGGAGCTACCGTGTAATAAAGACCAAGGGGAGCTACCTAATAAAGACCAGGCCTCGTGGTTACCTATGTTTTGTTTATTCATGGCTCACCCATTTTGTTTATTTTGTTCCCCGTTGTGTTTACATCCTTGAGGGGAAAGCATAGCATAGAGTAGGTGTTTGATAGATAATGAATGAGTGGGTAAATAAAAAACACTTACTGAATACTCTTGTCTGCCAGACTTTGTATAATGAACTGAAAATTCTGAGAATATAAAAAAGAAAGGGACATGCAAATGGAAAACATAGTGAGCTACCATTTCATAGCAACTAGGATGGCTATAATTTTAAAACAATGAGGATAGCAAGTGTTGAAAAGGATGTACAGAAATTAGAATCCTCACACACTGCTGATTGGGAGTATAAAGTAGTGCAGCTACTTTGTGAAATGATCTGGCAGTTCCTCTCTTAAAGAATAAACTTGTGTATATGAGTGGGGGGGTGTGCATGTGTGTGTGTGTGTATATATATATGTATATATATACACACACACATACATACATACATATTTGTTGTATATCTAATTGAAATGCTTGGGTTTAGAAATATTTCTAACTTGGGGATGTTTGCATATATATAAATCATAAAGTTTCTTTATGTTTCATATACACCATTTACATGCAGCCTGAGGGTCATTTATATATGTATAGTGTACCCACATTTTGACTGCAACTGATCACATGAGATCTGATATGGAATTTTCCACTTGTGATGTCATGTAGGCTCTTGCCAAGTTTTGTATTTTCTAGTTTTTCAGATTTCAAATTTTTGGGTTAGGGAAGGCAGGGTAGATGGAAGGTAGAGAGAACCATCCATAAGGAAACCTAGAATAAGTCCTGAGGGTCTGAGAGTATGTACAGAACAGGTGAGGGAACTTGAATTATTGCAGAAACATTTTCAAGAAAAATTGGCAGAGTTGAGATAACTATGAAGGGCTGTGTTAAGGTTTCTAACTTGGGAACCTGGGAGAGTGGTAATGCCTCTCAGTGAGAGTCCGGCCCATGTTTAAATAGATTTAACTTTCCTCGTCTCCCTAACTTATAGAAGTACAGTGGTACCTCAGTTCATGAACTGATTCTTTCAGCAGTTCTGCCTGCTTATGTCAAATGTTACTCTAGAATGACATTGAATTATAAACTGAAATATATGGTTTCCATAAAATGGTAGTAGTAGCAGCAAAGCAGTCGTAAAACAGATTTTAAAATTTAGTTGTCAGAGTATTGTTTCAAAGAAAAAAACATATTAATTCCCTGTTCCTGTAAGATGAGGCCCTTGAGCTAAAGGGAGTGCTGGGTAAGCAGGAACCCTTACAAATAGTAACTTTGGAACCCAAAGTCTACCCACTTTGGGTTACAGTCCTGAACTGTCGCAAGGCCCATGATTATTCCGTTACAAATGTGACTGGTGACTAGGCTAAGTGGACATTGCCTGGCTTCCTGGAACAAGGATTCTAGAATGAGTGAGTACCTCTTTTCTAAAATTCCCAAACCTATGTGATTAATGATATAGCGATATCTCTAAGCACCCAAACAGGAGGAGATTCTTGCCCTCTTCTAATGTGGAGATCTCTATTCTGCCTGGGGGAGGAACAGGGAGTTTTCAGAACATAGTTTCGAGAATGTGAGAAGATGTTCTTTGGTTCCTCTGCTGCTGATGTGATGATCACCTAAGTCTCTGTGGAGGGCAAAGAATCAGATAAGAAAGAAGCCACTGCTCATAGACTGAGTAATCTGAAACCTGAGCAATTCTTGCTGATGAATTTTTTTCCCTTCTAGTGTGAAAAACCTTTCTTTCTTCTTCACAAGGGACATATGGAATAAACCACTGGTGGTACAAACAATATTTGAGATAAATGCAACTGTCAGACAGTTTCCTAGGAGCTCTGAGTCTGTATTTTAATTCAGTGGAATCTACTTAAACTCCTTTAGAGGCTTTAGCATGTTGTCAGTAGCCTAGAGCTCAGTGCTGGTATTACTAGTAATGGGTTTTTTTTTACGTGTTCTTGAGAAATTCAACCATTTCTTCAAAATTTCTGCTGAGTGCAAACACTAAGCCCAGGTTGAAAATGTTCACAGAGACGTTAGCAAATTCTACTGAAGGTTTGGTTTCCAGGCATTCACAACACAATTTCGAAACAAGAATGAGAAAAATTACCTTGGTTATATGGAACATCATGACATAATGATGTTTCAGGTTAATGCTGGAGCACCAAGAAATTTTGACCAGTTTGTTGCTGAGAATGAACTAACAAATAAAAGCATGTCGTAAATATTTGTAAAGGGGATGATTTTCAAGGTTGTAAAAAATGCAGACCAGCAACTAGAAGGAAATGCTTGTATATGAATTCAAAAGCAAAATGCTTTTTTAATTTTAAGTAAAATTTCAACCCTGTGATGTCTTAGCCTTTCTGTATGTTGACTTTTGAGTATAGTCTATTCACATTAATCTCTTTATTAGTTCCTATTTATTATAAACAAGTTATAAAAGAAGAAAATGGGTCAATTCTAGAATATATCAACTTTCTGTGTAGAAGTGTGGCTCACATTCTATGCTAAGTCACAAGCATCTAACAACCAATTTTCTCTTTTCCCAGCTGACTCTGGTGTTGACACCTTGGCAGTGTTTATGGCCAGCAGCGGACCCACGGACATCACAAATCGCAACAGCCCAGCCACACCACCAAACACCCTTAATCTCCGTTCCTCTCACAATGAACTATTAAATGCTGAAATAAAACACTCAGACCCCAAGAACAGCACACCTCCCAAATGCAGGAAAAAATATGCACTAACTAACATCCAGGCAGCGATGGGCCTCTCGGATCCCTCTGCACAGCCCCTGCTGGGAAATAATAGCTCTGCCAACATCAAGCTGGTGAAAAATGGAGAGAACCAGCTCCGGAAGGCTGCAGAACAAGGGCAGCAAGACCCCAACAAAAACATCAGCCCTGCTGCAGTCATCAACATAACTTCTGAGAAGTTAGAGGGCAAAGAGCCCCATGCCCAGGAGCCCATGGGCTGTGAGATTGTGCCTGCCCAGCCCAGGAGAACTAAGAGCTTCCTCAATTACTATGCAGACCTGGAAACCTCAGCCCGAGAACTGGAGCAGAACCTGGGCAACCACCAAGGGCTTGGGGAGGAGAAGGCCCAGCCAGGCCAGGACCAGGCCCCTACCGTCATTGGGAATGGAGATTTACTGCTGCAGAAACCAAACAAACCCCAGTCCAGTCCAGAAGATGGCCAGGTAGCCACCGTGTCCTCCAGCCCAGAGACCAAGAAGGATCACCCAAAAACGGGGGCCAAAACTGACTGTGCCCTCCACCGGATCCAGAACCTGGCACCAAGCGACGAGGAGTCAAGCTGGACGACACTATCCCATGACAGCGCCTCCCCCAGCTCCCCAGATGAAGCAGGTACCTTGGTGAATTGGGGCCCCAGGTGGCACTTGCTTTTGGTGCTTTGAGCCATCAGTTAGCCAATCTGTAGACTGACCAAGAATGTCGGTCACTAGGTGAGAGAAACAAGAGCCTCTCGGGAGAACTGGGCAATGTGTGTGGAAAATATCATTACTCTTAAACTACATTTTAGATTAATTTCATTTTGTATCATTCATAAATTGTTCTGGTGAGCACTTTTGTGGAAGAAATAGGTCCTTGGTTAAATATGGTAGATCATCATTGGTATAGAAATTATGCTACAGCGCCTAGGTGAACTGATTCTGTATACTCTCTACAAATACCAGGTTTTGTTACATATTGATAAAACACAGTTGCCAGGGGCAGGATATAACCCAATTAAGAGCCAACTACTTTAAAGTTGTCAAGTATTTTAAGGAATTTATCTAGTGGGTAGGGTGGTGCACACCTGTAATTCTAGCGCCCTGGGAGGCAGAGGTAGGAGAACCTCTCCTGCCTGGGCAACATAGCAACTTTGTGAGACCTCATCACAAAATAAAAATTACAGGAGCTGGGCCTGTAGCTCAGTGTAAAGGCCTTGCATTTAATCCCCAGGGCCACTAAAACAATAAGAAAAAAATTTTACTTATGTTCAAGCTACCAAAAAGTTAAAACATTAGAAGTTTTTCCTTAATAGAAATTAACATTTACATTGGACTAGGTATTATAAGTAATCTTAATCATTAAAGAACATTTTATAGCCTGAGTGACATTTGAAAGTGAGAAAATGGTGTGTCTTATAAACTATATGTAAAAGTTTATGATTTTCATGAGTCTAATTGAGATTGGTCATTGATAGTTTTGTGTGTATTTGTGTCTTTATTTGTTGGGGTCTTACACTGTAACAGAGAAGAACATGGCCCTAGAGGTCAGCTATTTAAATCACATTTTCTTATTGTTCCCAATCTACTGATCAGAGACTGACAGAGGTAGAGGACTTTGCTGTCTGTGAGTTCAGGGTGAACAGACTCACAAAGGCTACCCTTGTGGGTCCCTGCGCTGTGTTAATATGAGATGGATGTATCAAAAGTATAGAATGAATAGAAAGCAAGGAAAATAAATTCTTTTAACCTATAAACTAGATAAATTATAAGGAATAAATGTAAGAAAAAGAGGAAAGAGTAAAGCCATGAACATGTTTTTGAAGCACCCTTTAAGGTCCCAGTCCTTTGAGTGATAGATTTCGTCACCTGACTATGGCTGGGGATGACAGTAGGGTTACTGAGATGCACCTTTCTTACCTCAGAAGTGTCTGGCCCTGCACACTGGTGGCATCATATTATATTCAGTAATGTCACCGAGTCCACAATTTGGTTATTTTTTACCCATTTAGAGAGTTCATATACTGTACCTGGTGGACATTGCTCCCTGCTAGGGTATGAATCTACTGAAACTATTCTGTGAGCGTCTTTTAGAAAAATTCCACCTCTCATTGGCAGCAGTGCACACTGAGACCTCGCTGACTTCCTGTGGTCCCTGCAGCCTTCCTGCTGCTCTGCCAGGTGGGAGATGTCTTCTGGTAGTTAAATTTTAAATTAACTGGAAGATCTTAAATAAACATTGCCCCTCATCACACCTCTCATTCCCAAAGATCATCATCACTAATTTTTTGGGGGTCTGCAGGTGTAAACATTTTAGGCAAATGTCTGCATTTATAATAAATTTTAAAATTTACTCAAATTCTGTAAGTCATTATCTTTTAGAAGTAAAAACGAATATACTAATATATATATATATATGCATACACACACACACACACACACACACATATACAGTAATGGCATAAGAGTACTTGATCCTGTGTATCCATAGGTTCTGCCTTTATGGATTCAGCCAATGCTTATCAGCAGTATTTGGTGGAAAAAATTGTGACTGTATTGAACGTGTATAAACTTTATTTGCTTGTAATTCCCCAAATAATATAGTATTCATCTATTTACATAACATTTACACTGAACTAGGTATTATAAGTAATCTAGAGATTATTT
The DNA here is from genome assembly GCA_004027295.1 of Dolichotis patagonum. Classification (NCBI taxonomy): domain Eukaryota; kingdom Metazoa; phylum Chordata; class Mammalia; order Rodentia; family Caviidae; genus Dolichotis; species Dolichotis patagonum. The sequence continues at coordinate 38,410 of PVJX010003681.1, read as the reverse complement.
CAAGTGTATGGGAGGATACATATAGTTTATATACAAATACTCTATCACTTTATGTAAGGAATTTGAGTATCTTTGATTTTGGGGATTCAGTAAGAGTCCTGAAACCCATGCTCCTATAGATAGCATAGGATGATGATACAGACTAATGCAATTAATAGTGTGTATGGGGTTTTCTCTAGAATAATAGGAATAGGTATAAAAAATATTACCTGTAAGCTGCTAATTGTTAAAACTAGGTTATGGGTTCATAAGAGTTTGTGATTCTCTCTCATTTTATATGTTTAAAGTTTTCCATAATAAAAAGTTAATGCAAGAAAAATTACTCAAAATTTCATGCTTTGCCTTTTCCACTTAAGAATATATTTTACAGATTAGTGGATTTTTCTATTTCATTCCTTTTTAAGTATTTTTCATCTTGTGCTACCATGTGCCAACTCCATGAGTTATTTAATGATTCCCTCACTGGTGGATATTTAGATATTTCTATCTGTAGTCCTTGTGCTTATTGAGTGCTGGTATCAGCAGGGGCCTCTGGAGAGGGCAGAGTTTAATCTGAAAATATACATCTCACCTCACCTGCTGTGACTCCCGGAAATGTGCTTTTGCCTTTCTCTCCAGGAAGTCACAGATGTTGACCACATATTTGCTGTGTGTCCTAGTGTAATTTGCTGCTGGGTTTCTCCACCAAACCCAGGAGAGTGCTTAGCATGTGATGTGAACTGGATTAGAGTCCCTGACATGTTGGGAAGGTGCATTTAGTCTTTGTTCTGAGAGTTGGTTTTAAAGATCTTTGAACTTAGCTGAATAAGGATGGCAATGTTATCATCGTGGCCCTTGATAAATCATTAGTATTGACAGTTTTGAATTAAATATATTTCAAAGAATGTATCAGCTATAACTCAAGATCACATTTTTAAAAGCACACTAGAAGCCAACTTATTAAGAATTGATATGAAGTTATTAATAATTGAATGTTAATTCTTTTAGAATTGCCTTAAAGCCAGTTGTGTACTCCTCCTTTTCACAGTGACACTTCTGAGTTTCAAGTAGTAAACAGTACGTAGATTAGTGAGTGAGCTAAACAATTTTTCAGTATTGGTATTTCTTTTATTTCCTCTTTTCAGTTAGATATACTGTTAGTATTTAAAATTATCACAGTGAGTTTAAAGTAACATTGACTATTTGCAATAGTGAAAGTATTTACCATGTATTTCACATAGTGTGTGTATAATAAACACAAATATTAACTGTTGAAAGTAAAACAATAGTAAATGTTTTTAAGATACTGGTGTGCAGTGCCACGTGTACATTTGCCTGTTTGCAATATGTTAAATACTTACCAGAGGAGAGTGTGTTTTATGATCTAATCATGGCACAGTTATCTTTCAATTATAGGCTGTACTTTGGGATCTTAGAAAATTGGAATAGACCCATTTCTACCTTAGGGGCATCCTTTCCAAATTAGAGTGCTATTTATAAAACAGAATGTATTGCCTAACCCAGAGATTGACTACTTTCTATTTCCCTTTCTTTCTGAATCGCCCCCCTCCAGCTTTTCACTAACCAATCAATCATGTCTACAATATGGTGCTGTTCTTTTCTTCCTGTGAAAAAAACAGAAAGCTCTTAGAAAAGAAAAGAAAAGCATTCCTCAGGGGTTTAGGAAAGTTAGAGAATGCCTTGTCCTGAGTTCTAAGACAAAGTGTCGAATCCTCTTGGAACTGTGAACCTGGGTGATAATTTGTCTCAGTCTGTTCCTTCCAGGGTCCCAGGTAAGCACAGGGGCTCAGGTAAGGGCATGCTGCTCACACTGCTGTGGTTCTTCTCTTAACCAGTGTGCCATGTGTGCTCCATGGAGACTTTTGGAAGCTGGAGCATTTTGAAGCCTTTGGGGTACCAAAGGTACCAAATTGTACATTTGGTTTTATGTGGGTGTCACAAAATTGGAGGCACAGAATGTGACACTGGATGGGTTTGTGTGCATGTGTGTGCATATGTGTATGTGTGTACATACTGCTGATTGAACCCAGTCCCTTGCAAAAGCTAAGCAGATGTTCTACCACTGTGCCTCACCCTCTGAGTCTGAGATAAGTTTCATTTAATAACCATTTCAAAGTTAGGTTTAGGGCTACAGTGTACAAAAGCAGGATTTTATGCAAACAAAATAAAGTCCAGATGGTGCAGCAGAGCCTAAAACTCCATTTTAGAAAGGGGCTGGAATCTAGAGTCAACTTCCTGAGTTTAAATCCCAGTTCTCCACCGACAGGCAGTTTATTTGCCTGTCATCTCTAAAGCAGAGACTCATCGTCTTTTGGCCTAAACTTACCTTCCAGGGTTAAGTGAAAGCATTGTCAAAGAGCTCTGGAAGCAAAAATAGCATATAGCAAGAATAAATAGTAGCAGTTATTAGTGATGACTATCAGGTCAGTGGTATTGATAAAAATGTTTACTTTTAATTCTGAAAAGCCTATATTTTAGACTGATTTTAATGAAGACTCTCTGGACTTGAAGGCTAAGGAATGGCTCATCTTTGTAATGTCAGTTCCTGGACTATGGCAGATGAGCTTAGTAAATGAGTCATGATAAATTGAATAAAAACAGAGGCCATGAAAAGAAAGAAAAAAAGAGAACAAAAGAAAAAAAATCAGAGGCCATCTACATATCCCCAGACATCCCTGGTATGTTGTCTAGGCCACTTGTTTTCTTTTTTCTTTTCTTTTTCTTTTTTCTTTTTTTTTTTTTTGGAGGGGGGGTACTGGAGATGGTGTCCAGGGCCTTTGTACTGAACTATATTCCTACCCCCCTCCTCTTTTTAAAATTTGAGACATTGTTTTGCTAAATTGCCCAGGCTGTACTTGAACTTGCAGTTCTCCTATCTCAGCCTCCTGGATTGCTGGGGTTACAGGTATACTCTTAATCACACCTGTAATCTTAATCAGTGTCTGATTTGAGTATTGCCTATATATTGTCTAAATTCACTGATCAGATTACCTCATAGTAGGTGAGGTCCAATAGCCAGAGTCACTGGGACAGGCACATTGAAATTCTAGTGCATGTGTGTGTCAGGTCCTGTCCTTGCTTTCTCTCACTAAGGCTGCTGTGCTGGCACTGGAGCCTGGGACTCCACACACAGTGTCCCCTATTTTTCTGTTGTCCCACAGTCTTGGGGCTTGATTCTAGAGGCTGAATACACTAGACTTCCTCCTGTTTAGTTGGATAGGTATGGATGGCAGTTTATCTTGAGAATCCAGATTGTGGAAAACCAGATATCTTCCAGAATTTTTCTATGCCTGTATGAGATTGAACTCAAATGCTGTCTCCTCCATGAAACCTTTCTAGATTCTCTGAGTGTAGAAAGTCCTTTCTCTGTACCCCAAAGAAGTGTTCTCGAACGTGTTATCATGCTTCTCTCAGTGGCTTCCTGCTCTACTTGAATGTTTCCATTTAGATTCGGAGTTTGGTAAAAACAAGAGGCAGGCCCTCATTCTGTGTGTGTGTGAATCTCATCATGTTGCAAGTGGTGTGCAGTAAGTGGTCCCATCAGTGTCACCTCTTGCCGGTTGGATGGGTAGAGGTGTACATGCGCTGATATTTACCATGCTACTACACCTATAAAAGTCAAAAAAGTAAAGCACAGCCTGTATAAAAATAATTGTTTAGAGCACTCAGACAGGATGGCTTTTATTTGTATTCTAGGCTTCTGGGAGAGTTGAAGAGTTGGGGCCAGTAATTCAGTGTTCCACAAACATTCTTTGTATGAGTCTATAGATCTTTAAGTCAGGGCGCAGTCAGTTTTCAGATCTTGCCTCAATTTGCAGGTTACAGATTGATCCATGTTGCTATAGAGTTTGAGTCCTTTGATATCTTAATTTGATTGTTTCCATTCCTGAGGCAAGCAAAGCGTGACCCTTCTGCCAGCCCAGTAGCTGATGAGGGCAAAAGCTAAGGCACAAGCCTAATTATGTCAACATGACTGGCAGGACATCTTATTTCAGGCTTTAGTTAGCTTGAGATGTTTGGGCTTTGGGTAAGTTTGTTTTCTGAAAGGTCTTGTAAATGTTCATTTTTATCTCATGGCTTTTGGTAATTCAATCATAAATAATTTTCTCTCCTTTGTCTTAAAAATTCTAGAATATAAGAAAGGCTTAGTTTTCAGCTGGCTCACCCTGCTGTATTAATTTTAATCTTTCGAGCATTTTAAATGATTCACTAGCCTTCCTGTGATGTCGCCTCCACCAAGAGTTCCATGATGTAACAGAAAGAACTCAAGAAGGCAGATGAGAGATGTTCCCAAAATAGTTGGGGCACACTGTGTTCTGGGATAGATCATCCATTTTTCAAATTAGATTTTGATGCTCCAGGGGTAAAAGTATGTATAAAATATTTATCTTACCCTGTGGACCTAAGGAAGAAAAAAATTATGTTCAATTTAGGATTTGGGGAAAGTTCTATTCTGGTGAGTGTTTAAGATGGTTTTGGAGGATATGGTGGCACACACTTGTAATCCCAGCACTCTAGGAGGCTCTGAGGTAGGAGGATCACAAGTTCAAGCCCAGCCTTGACAACTTAGTAGAATCTGTCTCTCAAAAATAAAAAGTTTGGCATTGCCTTCTATTATAAAGTGTACTAGGGTATACTTTATATTGGAAATATACTGTGAGATGAATGGTGACAAAGGTCTAGCAGTGTGCAAGGACAGCAGACATATTTGAGTTGGACCTAGCAAAGGGCCACAAGAGCCGAGAGCACTGTGAGTGAAACAAGCTGAAAAACTTGATGACACTGTACAGCCAAACTGACGTTTCCCAGCCCCAGAGGATAGTTTAGTTGAGGAACTTGACCTACGGAAATGGTTACTCCTTTTGAGCAAAGCTTAAGAAGAGACAGTGTTAACACTCAGCTTTTTATTACTGAAATGAAATAGCTGAGGCATACTGTCAAGAATTGAGGCTTATTTTAGCTCACTGTTCTGAAAGTGCAATGACTGGGGGGATTAAACTATGATATGATTTCAGGGGGACAAACCATAGCCAAACTCTAGCAGAGAGAAGTATAAGGAGAAGCCATGTTCTTTCTTAGTTTAAGAGACACTTGTTATTTACCAAACTTACAAATCTGTGCAAAATAGCAAGAAGAAAGTTTGTGACCCTAACCTGACAATACAATGCTGTGAAAGCTTCAGAGATGGACAGAGCTGGAGGGTTCTCAGCGCATGTTCTTCTGCCTTTTTCCCATGGTACTGTAGCCTCTCATGGCCTTTTCTTGGTCTGCCTTTAATATATCTGCTGTCCTGTATGCACTCATAGACTGTTTGAGTGCTGCCTTTCACCTCGCTGTGCTCACCTTTTTGCTTCCTGAAGTAAAATACTAATACTTTAAGATGGAAGGCAACCTGAAATCATGCCTTGTTCAATTGACAGTGTTTTAGAAATTTTGGACTGGGTGCTGATGCTTAGAAATTGAGAAATTTTACATGAAATGATGGTTCTTTTGACCCTCTTGAAAATTGAGAAATCTCACCACTGTGATCCCAAATGCCAGAGACAAGAGTCTCAGATAAATCCTGCTTCTCTGGCTCCAACCACTGAGCTCACGGTCAGCCCCCTATTCCAACCGTTGATGGAGCCATCATGTACTCATAGGACTATTATGGCAAAAAGAACCAGGCTAATTACAGCTGAGTGCAAGTGTAATGCCATAGTAACAACATCCTGGGATCTACAGGCTTCTTTAATCATAGTCATCCTAGTCTCAGTCCTAGGCCTTCTGGTAGAATCGTAAAGTGTGACATGAACTGTTAAGCAAAACATGTTTGAAATTTCTAAAGACATCTTTAGATGACTTCTCAGAGTTCTCCATCTGTTATTCTGGTTAAAGGAAGGAAAACATTAGCTTTTCCAAAGCTAAGATGTGGGTGGTTCATAAATTTTGTGCCTTAAGTCTGACTCAGTTAATGTGCCCAGTTCACTTTCATAAATGTAACAGTAAATAACAAATTACCTTTGTGTGTGTGTGTATGTGTGTGTGTGTGTTAGGGATCTTTTTTTTTCTTTCTCATGAACCCAGACCTTGTGCATGCTAAGCATACCGTATAATGCTGAACTATATGCCCGTACCCTTCCCTCATTTATATACATATACTCATATATACATTATTATATATATTTATTATATATGTAAATGTGTATTCATTACCTTACTAAACTGTTAAGATGCAAAACAATGAAATAAAAGCTTATTTTTGGATACATTCACTGGAACAATCAAATTTTATTACAGAATCATATGATTAGCATTCCATGTGGAATGGTCAGAAGGTGACAGAATGAGATGATACCAGCCATTGGTATTGTTACCTGAGAGAACAGCTGATATTTTTTGGGTTTTAATTTTTCTTCAGTGTCATTATTGTTAGTTGATATTTTTTCCCCTAGTACTATTTGATGAATTTTTCAAATAGAACTGCACTGAATTGGTTGGTACATCATGGTTGCTACAAAGATAGATCTCTTACAAATGGCTTATTTGGGAAGCTGATTTTGGTCTGTTGTTTGTTACCAGAATTTTTTTTTTCCCCATACAGTTAATTGCATTTGTGATGGTTAAGCTTTATAAGATATCTGGGTCAGGTAAGCCTATTTAATACCTAACAGATATACAGAATGTCTTAAGAGAACCTTTTACAACCTTTTCTTGGAATGTTACAGGACAGTAATGGCGAACCTTTTAGAGCTTTCAATGATGACAACCCAAAGTGGCATGCACACCATAGATTCCTATCTACTGTTCTTGTAGACTATGTGGTCAGAATCCCATGTGGAGTTGACAGAATTTGAGAGGTCTACAATGACCCCCAACTCCAAACTACTGGGAAGGATCTGATGGGAGGTAGAGCAGGGGAAGTTGAAGAGAAGATCGAGGACTCCAGTGCTTGCTCATAGAAGTTTCTAGAAACATGGGCCTGGTGTGGTGGTGAACTGCAATCCCAGAACTCAGGAGGCTGAGGCAAGAGGATCGTTGCAAGTTTGAGACCCGCCTGAGCTACAAAGTGAGCCCAAGGCCAGCCTGAACTACATAGTGAAACCCTGTGTCAAAAAAAAAAAAAAAAAAAAAGAAGAAGAAGGAAGAGGAGAGAAGAAGGAAGGAAGAGGGAGAGGAGGAAGAGGAAGAGGAGGAAAAGAAGAAGAAGAAGAAGAAGAAGAAGAAGAAGAAGAAGAAGAAGAAGAAGAAGAAGAAGAAGAAAGAAGAAGAAAGAAGAAGAAGGAGTAGTTTCTAGAAACACTTCTCTCAGTAATGGGCTAACTCTTCCAGTTCCTGTTTTGTTTTCTTAGAGGGGGCCCTTTGACCAGCATTCCCATTTATTTGTGCTTACAGTAGAAAAGTGAGATATTTTATGATCTTCTCTATTTTCCTTCTTTTCCCAGAACAAGCAACAGCCTTTTGCAAGATTTCAGAGTGGTTTCCTCTTTTAGTCACCATCTTGTCCCTGTATTCACTTTTAATTTTTCTTCCATGTGCCATGGAACAAGATCTCAGAGTGAGAGAGCATGTGTCTGAGAGAAGCATTTTCACCTGAGTCCTTGTGTCTTTGAATGGAGGATATTGGATTGATAAAAATCTAGACGTTCTGCATTTATAGTGCTTTTAATAGGGACAATAGGTTAGCCTTACTCTGTTGACACACTGTCAGTCATTGAATGCTGACTGAGGTCCTAATGTGCAAGGAACTGAGCTCTGCTCTGGACAAGATTGAGGGATGATCTTTCCAGCAGAAAGCTCACAAGTTCCTTCCTCAAGATTTTCTACATCCTTTTAGTCTCTTACAACAGTACCACTTTCAGGGGTTTAAAGTCAGAGGTCCTGGATCATTCCCGTTCCATCACTTTCTTACCTCTGATCTCCAGGTTCTTATCATTTATCATTTATTTATGGTAAAATCTTTCAAAAATCTTTCAAACTCCTGTTTTCTACCTTTTTGAAAAGTACGTACAATTGAAAATAAAAACTTGAATGCTTAGTTTAATTGAAAGTAATTGGGTTTTCTTATCTGCTTCTATCCTTAGTATATCTTGATAAATTGTTTTGGTAGAAGTAGATAAAGAAAATCTCATCAGCCTCGTATAGACATGTGGGTGGAAAGAGGAATATTTTAGCAGTCTTTCAGGTAATTACAGATCTGCTTTTATGTTACAGATACATCAGAACTCCCTAATTGGTAGTTTCTTGAAGGTTAGCTACAGTGTAGAATGTGAACCCATAATAAACTTTCAAGTAGTCTGTTATATCAAAATCTACCACGCTATCACACATTTCCAATGGGTGCTTATCCATAGATAATTTTGTAACATTATGTATTGGTTATTGGGTAAATATTTCTTCAGTGAGCTATAAAGATTGTCCAAGTGTTGATAAGTATCATTATACAGTATGAAAATGCTGCATTTGTTAATCTAACCATCTCATCAGAAAAGTCTTACTGGGAAGCTGTCAAGCTCACAGTGGCAAAAACAAGTTTTCCCAAATTCTGCTGTTTGCCTTCAGCTCGAATTTTATCATTGGCAACAAATAGTGTTATTTTTTTAAAGCGTTCATTTTGAGAAAATGTCTGCCCATACTCAGATTTGAATAATGTAGTTTTCTGTCACCTGTTTTTTTTTTTTTTTTTTTCAAGTAAGAGGTTATCCATGACAAAGCAGCTAGTTCAGCGGGCAGCTTACCCAGTTTCATGTGCCTTTCCCTGAAATGACAGTTATACTGCATGTGCGTCTTCACTTAGCCAGGTGTGGCTGGCACACACCTAGTCAATTTAGTTACTTAACTAGACTCTGTCTCAAAATAAAAATTAAGGGCTGGTCTTGTAGCTTACTGTGAAAGTCCTTGGTTCAGTCCCCGGGATGGGGTGGTGGTGGTTGTGTGGGACACTAAAAGATATCCACTTAAGGGTTGAATTTTAATAAAACCAATCATACTGCTTCGTCAGGGACATTCTTACTGGGAGTATGTGGCATGGGAAATATAATAACAACTCGTATATTTTGCACTACTGTCTTGCTTCATGTTGAGATAACAATTTATTAGTAATTTTTGTGTCCTATCATTTAAATGTGAAAGCAATGAAAAAGACCATAAATAATGACCTAGAATTGTAAAACAGCCTCAGTCTCAGAGCCCTCCTAAAATCCCCTTTAGAAACTTCTGCTGTAAAGATCAGCACTTTGAGGAATCCAATTGGAGAAGAGTTTGTGGAAGATACTGATTGTGAGAGTGGAAGCTAGATTGGAGAATTTTAATCCTTGTTACAAACTTACCTTTTTGAATGGAAGATAGTTGATGCTTATAAGAAAAACTATTGGGGTATTTTTGGTTTGTTTGTTTGTTTGTTTTTGTACTCATTTATTTTGTGGTACTGAGATTGAACCCTGGGCCTCTTGCATGCCGGGTAAATGTTCTACCACTGAGCTGGGTCCTTGGCCCTAAGCCACTATTTGTAAGGTATCTGATGTTGGCTTGAATATTTGGCAAGGCAAAGGAGATGGGCCTTAAGGGGAGTCTTACATCACTAGTTTCAGATGGGGACTGGACAAGACTAGTAGTTTTAAAAAGAGAATGGAATGGAGGAAAAGACACATCTCTAAGATTTACTAACTAATCAGATGTCACTAGAGGAGGGGGAGAGTAAAGTCAAAGATGTCAGATTTTCAGTTTGAGGTAAGAAAATCCTGGCTTTTAGAAATAGTAAAGCTGAGAGGAGGTGGGAATAGCCAGGGGTAACGTTCTAAAGTTAAACTTGTGACTGTTAACAGAAAAGGGAGCGTCTGACTCCATCACTTAAACACCAAGTTTTCCACCACGTCTAGGACTTGTGCGTGTCTTTGGTGGTGTATGTCGCTGTTTCAGCCATACTAAGGTCTAGATCAGATAAGGCACGAGTGAGAATATGGGTGTTTATTATTAGAGATGCCTTAAAAAAAGTGAAATAGTTGCAGTGGTTTGACCAGTCAGTTCTTTTTTCTCTCTTAAAATTTAACCATACTTCTAGAAAAGTGGCTAAATATCTCATTCCCAGCGATTGAGCTATCAGATAGTGAGGACACATCCTATATCTTTAACTTTTTGTAATAAAACAGAGGGGCCACATATAGAAAGACTCACTGCTCACTGCAGCAGCATATATACTAAGGTAGAAAGACAAGCATATGTATACCCAAGTTGATGTTGAGGGTCTCAGCCAGATAATAAATTCAACAGACTTTACCAGATAGCATTTGTAATCTTGCAGAAATCTCTGTGGACAAGGATCTAGTTGAAAGGTTCTTTATTTTATTTCCTTTTTTTCCCAAATCTATTTTATTGCAAGGAGAAAAAGAAAAAAAAGGAGACCCCAGCCCTACTCAAAAGGTTCTAAAACCAGAATTTACAAGAAGACCCACTTCTTAGGGATAGAATCATCAATCTAGTTCTTGAGACTGAAATGCAAAAACCAAAGTATCTATTTACCAGTCCATGAGGAGAATTATCACTTTTCTCAGTCTTAGAAATCTTGGCACAACCTGGTCAGTACATACTCTTAATGTCAGTATATTATTTAGCAGCTAGAAATAATTATAGAACTGCATAGGAAACCCAGGCATCAGCAGCTGATTGATCACGCAGGGTGGTAATAGTCTCAGCAGAGAGGAAGCAAATGAATTGAATGTTTAAATGGCAACCAGGATAGTCTGAGGTGTGTTACCCTTCTTCCCTTTGGGCCAGCGCTAGCAAGGACCTAGTATCCTTGAAGTTCGTTAGACAAGTTGCCTCTTCTTTGAAGAAGAAGAATGATTTCTTTCTTTTTCTTTCTTTCTTTCTTTCTTTCTTTCTTTCTTTCTTTCTTTCTTTCTTTCTATAATTATGTTTCTGGACGACATAATCTTTTTAAAAATACAGGAATATTTTCTATTGAGTTAAAAGTACTTCACACTATGTTGAGAACCATCCTGTCTCATTCTTATGCCATGTGTTAGCTTTGATTCATTGGCTGATTGAACTTTTGAACTTTTAACTCCGAGAGCGGTCTTACCCTGTCATTTACAAGCTTGGAGGAAATCTCATTGCAGCATTACTGGGCTGTGGTCTACTTATGTCAAATCACGTAGGTCAGTGATGTTGAATTTTTTAGAGTTTTGAATGATAACAAACAGCAGGCTGCCTGCGGTACGTGTGCCATAGTTTTGCCACCACTGACATCGATGTTTTCTTTTCTTTTTTTTTTTTTTTTTTTTTTGTACTGGGGGTCGAACTCACAACCTCAAACTTGCAAAGCAGGTGCTTATGCTGCTGAGCTAAATCCCTGGCCTGACATTGATGTTTTCAAAATGTGAGTGCCCAGCCGGGCATGGTGGCACACTCCTGTAATCCCAGCATTCAGGAGGCTGAGGCAGGAGGATTGTAAGTTTGAGACCAGCCTGGGCTATAAAGTGAGCCCAGGGCCAAGCCTGAACTGCATAGTGAGAACAAAAGACTAAATAAATAAATAATATAATATAAAATAAAGTAAAAATAAAATAAAAAAATAAAAATTTAAAAAGAAAATGTGGGTTCCTGGACTCTCATGGGTCCTATAGACTCATACCTGGGAGGCCGGTCTCAGAAACCTGAATTTTAACTAATTCTTAAGAGGATTTTCCATATACCAAGTTGGAGAAGTGCAGTTCAAATTCTGATATAAAATCTGCTCTGGTCAGGGCCTTCTGTTGTGTTTAAAGTGCTGTGTTCTTATTAGAATAGGTTGTTAAAGCTGATTATGAAAGCTGTAAATTAGTAAGTTTATCTTCTTTGGCAAGAGGGGTTAAAAACTCTAGCATTTGTCTTTACTTTTTGTTTCTTTGTTTACTTGCAAAAACAAACAACAGTATCACCTTGCTTCAAACTCTGGGCTAAAAATTAGCAGAAGGAAATTGCTGTAGTTAGGACTCCATAGGTATTTTTTCTACATTCACAGTATGTAACAGGATCACTTAGTATCTGTTACTCTGTACTATCATCTTCAGTGGTCTGAAAGTTGTTCATAATTTAAAGGATAGACTACATTAATGTAAAAAGAATTACAGGAGCTTTACCCTACATGACTAGGAGACTTTTTATCAGTGTCATGAAGCAAAACGTTTAAAAATCAAAACCCAATCCAAAATGACCCAATGTCTACAGTCAGCTGACTAAACCCTGCACATCCCCTGTAATTCAAGCATTATTTATTTCCTTTTTCCTCTACTTTTCTCCATAAATACAATTTATACCTTCATGAGCTGAGCCCCCAAGTCTTAGCTTCAGCTGAGAGGAAAGGAAGAGAAGGGGCCATGGAGAGTTTGGTGAAATCTAATGAAACATAGTTTCCAAAATGATGGATGTCTGCTGAGATGAAATATATAGCTGCTGAATCTGTGTTACTTTACTCATATGGGCGCACTTGGACAATCACGCATTCTGCATGATGGTGTATTTAGGCTGGATTCCTTTACAGTGAAGCAGTGACCCATGAAGTTTTGGCAGCTCTGTCAGGAGCTTCCTGAAAATCTGAAAGGTTTGGAAGAGTAGGCTGTAGAAACACCAAGCTGTTTGCTAAGTCCTCCCTCCCTCATTGCCTCCCTCCCTCCCTGCCTCCCTTCCATCCATCCATCCATCCATCTATCCTAATTGTGATGGTACAAGTGTCTTTCACTTTGGCACTTTCACAAAAAAAAAAAAAAAAAAAAAGAATACTTTTCAGGTTAGACAGCTGTTACTACTGGGATGTCCCCATGATGTTGGACAGCAACAACACAATTACCAGTTTTAGACTGTTACTGCTGGAAACATTTTTAAATTGTGTAAATACAGCTGTACTACATTCCAGTGATACAGTAGTAAAAGAGTGATTTGGGATCAAATCTACCTAGGTTTTGAATTCTGCTTAGTTACTCTGTGTCCTTAGGCAAAAGTTACTAAGTATTCCTGAGCCTTAGTTTTCAAACTTTAAAAACAGGCTCGTATCACCTTCAGACGATTCTTGTGATAACTGAATGAGCTAATAACATATGAAAGTGTATTTGCCAAAATGTGTTTAAAGTGCGCATTTATGTTTATACATGTGTATATGCGAATATATATAAAGTATATTCCTGGCATATGGCAGGAGCCAGTCTTCTTTCTTTCCTTACTGTCATTTTATGTTGTTCCCTAAAACATTTAGTGATGTTCATTGGAATTTCCTTTGATTTAGTGTTGACATTAGTCTAAGTCAGTAGTGCCACAGCAGGCCGTTCGTATCATTGAAAGCCCTAAAAGGTTTGCCATCACTGGTTTAAGGTATTAATTTAAAAACCAACAGAATGGAATTTGCATTAAAGTGGATTTTATGGATCTGTATGCTAGCACCTACTGACCACTGGTATAGCAGGCGGGCCAAAGACTTACGGCAGATAAGTAGAATTGGTTACAAGAAGAAAAAATTGTCATCGCTCTTGGTCATAGATTCAGCCTGGCTGTTCTCACTCTAAGTATACATTATAATTTTCTGGAGAACTTTTAAAAATTATTCTTAAATTTTCTTGCCATAGACTACATTGACTAGTTTGTGACCACAGCACTGTATTTTTTAAAAGCTTTGATTATATCAGTGTTTATTAAAGCTCTCCACATTTTTCCTTTATGGAGCTGAAGTTGGAAATCATTCATTCAGAAATTCACTTTCTTCATTTGTAACTTTAGGGGAGCGACAATGGTAACTATTGAATGCCTACTGTGTGTTAGGTTCTGTTCAAGCATAATAGAATTTAATCTCCATAATGCTACCAGGTAAAGGAGCTTTTTAAAAAATTACCTTGTAAAGAGATAAGCTTAGTGAAGTTTAGGAAGCCTTAAGAATCAAGGTTAATGTTATTGCATAGCTAGATGACCAAAAGGACCAGCATCTGGGTCAGTCTGATTTCAGAGTCCATGTCCTTCATTCCACTTTTTGGCATTCCTGTGACTGTGAAGGCAGAACAGTAAGGGGGGAGAGTCTGCTTCTATTTCTGCGAGTCAAGAAGCCATCTTTTGGATCCTTCTTTAATGGCATAGTTTTAACATTTTTGTATGTGTTCCTTGGTGGTGGTTGTCTCCTTGCTTCTCATCCTTGTCGTCCTTCTCCTCCTCCTTGTCCTCTTTCTCCTCCTTCTCCTTCTCCTCTTCCTCGGCATCTTTTCCTTCTTTCCCCATTGAACAATGCACTAATGATCACTGTAAGGCTAGAATTTGCTTTTCTTTTTTAGTTCCCAGGGATTGTTATCTTTGCTATCATTGGCTTATAAAGCCAGGTCACATGACTCATGATGTTTAGCCTGTGAATGTGGCGTCTGTGACACCATCCCTTGGAGCACACAGCATCCCCTTCTGATGAAGCTGTGGTGACATTGGTTGCCCCAAAGTGCAGATAACAAAACCAAAATCCAGCAGGTTTCATTGTACAGTACTTTGTGTAATGCATGCACATCTGTAAGTTACTATAAATTGTATATTGGAATACAGTAGGGAATAAAATAATCAAACAAGCAAATTAACAAAGTTAATATGTGGCTGATTTGAAATATTGACACATTTGGGATGGCCTTGGGAAAGAATGTACTTTGTATTCTACTCGAGGGAAATTAAAAACTCTTGTGTTTATTGATCTTCAGGAAGCACATTGTTTTTATAAAAAGCTAAGTGGCAATGGTGAGCCATAATTTTTGGACACATAGATTTTTTAGATGCAGAGATTTTGGTTCTGCTTCTAGGAAATGTATGCTTCCTGCAGAGAAGCATACACTTGTGAAAGGCATCTTTTTGGTTACATCCACTCTGGTGTACATGGACAGGTAGCCGAGCGGAAAAAGATGTTCTCTGAGCTTTGCTTGGCTTACCCTCTGCCTTGGGTCCCTGAACAGTACACAAAGAGGCAAGCGCTTGTGGGATACCTTCCTCCTCTGAGAGTCCAAGGATAGTACTCCTGATCACCTAACTGTTAATACTGTGCATACTGTATAAATAAAGGAGGGAAGTGGGAGATACACCACCAGCTTCTCTACCCCACTGAAAACATGTATCTTTCATGCACTACAAGAACCTTTAAAAAACTGGGGCAGGGGGAAATGCTTTGGTTAGTAACAGAAAATTCCTTATTATTTAGCATTCTTTACAATGATATTAATTGTCAATATGTCATTTCAAAACAAAAGGATGGGTTGTTAGGAAGAATTAAGCTTTAATTCATTTGAGTTCAAGTCCAGTATATATCAAAATCAGGGCTTTCAGCATGAATCCAGTGGGAATAACACATCCTGGGGCTAGTCTGGTTCTGTAGCTGTTGTGATTGTATGTGTGTGGCACTGAAATATGGCATTGAAATTCTTGAATCAGAACTGGCTTTGAATTATCCTTGGGGTGCAGTTACTTAGTCATGGTGACCATTTGTTTCTCACCCACCATATGAACAATCTTTTCGCATCCATTATCTTAATTTATTTTTCAAAATAACCCTACATGTGAATGTTCCTATTTTTCAGACAAGGAAACTGAGGTTTGGAGAGATTGATGAACAGTAATGTTTGAATGTAAAGTTTCATTGTAATGGATAGAATCTTAGCATTTAAAGGGACCTTGGATTTTATCTATTCTACTCTCCCTTCTGTTGTATCATAGAGAGATGGTGGTTCACAACCTACTTAGGAAGAATCCTGCTTGGCAATGATTCATAGTTTAAAGGGTCATGGAAGCTGAGATGCTTACTAGAATGGTGCAAGCCCAGCATCTTGTTTATGCACATACCCACTCTCTAACACTCTTACACTTTTTCTGTTTTGTAGTTATCAATCAGAAGCGCCTTGGGAATTCTCATGTCCTGTTTAAGAGAGCTAGGCACACAGAAATCACATCCAGTCCTCCATTTTTCAGTAAAGATAACTAATTTTTAAAACATCTCAAAGAGTCAGTCATTGGATTGAAATGTCAGAACTAAAATAAAGTCTTCTGAAATATTAAATAGACCCGCCTTATCATTTAGAGCACAAAAAGTCAATATCTAAAGAGACAAGGAACATTAAAACAAAGAACAGGTTCTATATAAATTGTAGTCAAACTATCATAAGTTTCCTGATGATGACTTTGTAACTTTAGATTTAAAAAGTTGCTGAACTGAGGAAACAGACAATCTTTTGCAGTTATATTGCCAAATGCTAAAATATGTTGGGTCCCTGTCAAATGCCAAATCAGTCACTAAAACTTTGACAGAAAATCAAATACCTGAATAATAAAAATATACATATGTATTATTTTGATACATATACTTGGTGCTGTATTGCTACTTTGAGCTTTTCCTTTTAAACAGTAAAATGGAAAACTATGGAAAAGAATTAAAGTGTTTACCTCTTAAGAGTAATAATTTCTTAGGAGACACTAATTTAATTTTACCCCTATACCATGCAAAAAAGTTTTCTCGGTCATTTTGGCTGACATGATTTTTGGCTTTGTTTTAAATTATTGATTACAGTTAAAAGGGGAGGGCCCTTCTGATGAGAACAGCACTCTCTTTAATAGCCTTTCACAAAATCAATTTCCACCATTCTGCCCTGCTCCTTTGGGGGTGGGGGTATTGATGGTTGAGAGCCTTAGGAAGAATTTTTATGTCCTAAATTTAATCTTAATAATTTTTCATCGTCTTTTCTGGTCTCCGTGTTTGTGCAAACACTTTGAAGGTCTTCTTTTTGAATCATTTCTTTGGTGCTTGGAAGAGAGATGTGTGAGGTATTTTGGTAGTTAAGTGGCACTGGGTGATGGATTAATACAGCAGAGCTGTAGTCCAAATACCTCTTGCTTCCAGTTATCATCTCTTGAATGGAATAAGGCAGATCATGCATCAGTGTCTTTCAAACCAGAGGTAGTTCATTGGTGCATGCATCTTTCTGAGCTGCCTTTTTCAAGCTTATATATCCCGGGAGGTGTTAAAACCATTTACATATGGAACTTTAGCTATGTAGTGTCCAGGCAAATGTGTGCAGGAGAGATTGTTGTATTCTCCCACACAAAATCTGATTCTAGTCGGGCTAATTAACAAAATCTTGTTTATGCACAAAGCTGCTGGGCTTGCATAGAACGAACAGGATGCTGATGTGGGAGACCTGTGAAGAGGGTCAGGCACCTGCTGAGCAGTGTAGTTCAGATCCCAGAGGATGCTGGTGGCGGAGGAGTTGAGAAGGGAGTGCGCAGTCACAGCGAGAGATTGTAAGTAGTCTACACAGGCAGTATTCTCTGGATCTGTCTTGTTTCTGGATTTCTTTAGGATTCTTTTTTTTTTTTTCTATCTTGTTTTGTTAACTTTGCAGGGGAATCATAAATGGAGGCAACAAGCAGCTTTGAGTTGATGAAGTAGCTTGAAGAGATGCTCTCAAAGTCCAGGTGTCCCCAGCCCCCAGGGTCCAAGAGTTAAATTTGGAAATTGTGATCCATGGTGCTTGGAAGTTTTCAAACTACATAGAATCCATTACAAAACTCTGTTTCCTCCTTCATGTGTCACTGATTTCTTCTCAGGAACAACTTATTAAATTACTGAAGCAGAAAAAGTCTATACTTAAGTTAATATGAATCAGTAAGTTCATTCTAATCAAATCATATCATTCCAGGTAAAATGCCTCTTTTGCCATAGTGAAATCTAAACTGGCCTGAAGATTAATATGAGTAACATTTTTCTCACACAATTTGATTTATATCTAGAAATGTTTCTTTGCTCAACTTTCCAGAAATTACTGATACTCTTCATTTTACCGAGCTTTACTCTAATTCAAATTAATTAAGTTTGTGGCATCATTGTTTTTATTGTTTTAATACTTAAGAAATTTAGTGTGGCAAAATTGCATTGGGATGGAAAAAATACTAGTTTATTTTTGGTTTATCTGGTAAGAAATCCATTTCTACTAGTGGCTAAAATTGCCCTGATTTTTGTCTTTTTTTTTTAAATACAGTTTGTGGATTAGTTGACTTGGTTAACTTGGTTAACAAGGTAGATTGTTGGTTTACATATTTTAGTATTCAGAGATTTATTGTGTTAAAGTATATTGAACATGAAATTCACTATAGATGAAGTAGTTTTATAAGATAATGAAATCAATTCTAACCTGAAAAGATGGGTCCCAGTTAGCTTCATGGTCACTGTTGGTACCTGTATAGTGAGATGTTTTTTGTAAACTTCTGAAAAATTGTGTTTTTCTCCTACTGCAGTGGAGCTTGGTTATCTCAGCACAATATGGCTTCTCCTTCTCATAAGACACCAGTGCTATTAGATTGGGCTCCCATAATGACCTCCTTTAACCTTAACTGCCTCTCCAAAGGCCCTAACTCCAAATACAGCCACATTCTCGGGTTCTCAGGTGAGGGCTGTAACATAGAATTCTTGGTGGGACACACGTTAGCCTATAAAATTAGTGTGGTTGGAAACTGAGTGAAGTTGGCAGGTGTTTTAAGACAGTCTGCTTTATTGCTTGTTCTGTGTGTGAGAGAAGCAAAACCCTAAATATGAGTGTAGCCGCTTCGGTGAAGAATTCGGGGGCTGCAGTGGAGCAGTAAGGACCCCTACACATCGCCCTCATGGCCTCATTGTGGGGCAGAGACCACACACGTAGCCAGCATGTACTGACTTGAGACCTTCTTGAAATGGAAAAATTTTCCTAATGTGTTTATATATCACTGCAAAGTCATTTTGTCTGCAGTGGTTGATTGTCTGTACTAATGGTGGAGAATATTTGCATAGAAAATAGAGTGACACTGATTCATGTTCAGCTTCCTGATCAATGTTCATAGGTTTTACATTCTGGATTCTGAGTCTCTTATTTGCTAATCATGGCACTGTAGACCAATTAACCTCCTCTATAAAAGACGGGATTGGCCAAGGTAGATTGTTGATTTACATATTTTAGTGTTCAGAGGTTTATTGTGTTACAGTGTACATTCCCAGTATCATCCCATGGAGATTTATATCTGGATGTTTTCCTAAAGTTGCATATGATCATAGACTGGGCCTTTGGAAGGTAATGGATTATAGGGCTCATAGCAGACTTGCTGTTAAGTGCTAGGCTCTGGTCTGGGGGGGCGGTCACTGGGTCATGGCCCAATTCCTGCTTTCACTCTCTGCCTTCCCACCTCCGTGCCATAAGCTGCTATACCTCTGTCATGCCCCAGTATCATGCTGTGCTGCCCTGGAGCCAGCTAACTATGGCCTGAGTCCTCTGTGAACTGGGAACCAAAATAAACCTTTTCTCCCTTAAGTTGTAGGTTTTGGGTATTCTGTGTCAGCAACCAGGAAAGTGATTGAGACAGTCCTAGATGGGCCCAAAAGTCTCCCATGTTGACCATAATCCCTAGTGAATGTGATGTGAGTGATCTTTCCATTTCTTCTAGTCAAGAAAAGAGGTTGTGGGCTAGATACACTTGAGAAAAAGCATTAGTTTAGAAAGTAGTAAATTTGGACATTTCCTACAGCCTTTTTTGGTTTTTTTCTCCAAAGCTAGACAATTTGTATTCTATATTGTGCCAAATTGAAGCAGTTTAAGCTACAGGAGCAAAAAGAGAGTCTATCAGGTTGCACATAATGAGGAAAGCATTGCCTTAACCATGGGGCTATAATTTCCTCTGTTTCTGACGCTATCCCAAACTTGCTCCTCCTTGGTATTCTGCATCTTGAAGACAAATGGTTGCACACACATTGGCAGTACTCTGCCCCTAATGGATCATAGGTGGATATTCTTGTTTTCTCTCTTGTGGATATCTCTCTTGTGGATATTCTTGTTTTCTCTCAGTCAACAGTGTGTTGACTGCTGATTCTCTGATGCCAGGGTTGTAAAAGAATAAATGAATCCAGAATGCAAGCAAAAGCAATAATGAGGAAACAAAATGCTTTCAAGAAGACTGTGACCTGGAAAATACTTGAGAAAGGTCCAACAAGTGAGGAAAATAGAGAAATAGCTTCTGGTTTTGTTCCCAAAATGTTAGGTGTCTTATTTCAGTATTTTGTTGCTGCGTAACAGATTATCAAGGAGTATAGACATCAAGTGCCATGTATAGTTTCCATGTGTCAGGATTCCAAATATGGAGTGGCTGCATCCTATTGTAGGTTTCACAGACTAAAATCGGGGTGCTAGCCGGGGCTTATCTGAGGCTCGTAGTCTTCTTACAAGCTCACTTATGGTTAGAGGAATTCATTTCTTTAGGGTTATGTGGCTGAGGTCCTAGTTTTCTTGCTTTAGGTCAGGACCACTGTCAGCTCCTAGATCATGCCAGCTCATTGTCGCCTTGTAGCCTACTCCCCATATTAAATAGGGCAGTTAGCATCTTAAAGAACAACTCTTTTCCCCATTAGTGCTTGCTTACTTAGACCAGGACCACCCAGAATCATGTCTCTTTTCATGAACTCAAAGGCAACTGATTAGGGACCTTAGTTAATTATGCAAAACCCCTTCATCTTCCAATGTAGCATAATCACAGGATTCTATTTGTAGATATCGCCCATACTTGGGAGGGCCGAACTATACAGAACATGGACATCAGGATCTTACAGCTGTCTTAGAATTCTGCCGCCTCTGTATTCAAAGTTCTGTATGTTGAACATCATTGGTTAGAAACTCTATAAAAATATTAATATTAATTTCTAGGGCTAATTACTTGTGTGCATTCTAACCTGAAACTTCTTGGAAAAATGTTAAGCAGAATACAGTATCTAGCCTTTTCTTTCAGAAATTAAAACCAGAGAGTGCTAGAAAAATATGTGGCTCCTCTGGTGACCACACTCATAGTGCAGCTGGGAAACCATCTCAGTGGAAGAAGTCCCAAGATCACAGAGCAGAGAAAGATGGGGCTCTGCCAGGACCTTGCTGTCCTTTATCTTCCTATCTCTTAGTATTTTTTTTAAAAATGATCCAAATACTCTTTTATTAATATAGAACTTGTTGACTTCAATGAACAATTTTCTTTGTATCCCGTTATTGTCTTGAATTAGAACATTTTTCTTCTTATGTATGAATTAGTTACTAAGTGAAATGGAATCTTGGATAAAATGAGCTTTTTGTTGTTTATTTGCAAGCATAAAATTTTAATAATTTTCATGGTGACTCATACAATCAAGGACTTGTAGAGCCAAGGGTGAGGGTAGGGACCAGTGACAGTCTATGCGATCCAACTGCTCTTAAAAAAATTTTTTTTGATCCAGTTGACAACTGAATTGATACTCACTAAATAATTTTCCATACTTTTCCACCATGAAGGATATTCAGTGATGCTTGAGAGCTTAAAAAGTAAGCTAAGTGTAAATATGATTGAATATTTTTCTAGACTAAAATCTTTTCATCAACAAGACAGAAGACAGTGTTTTTCCACAGCAGTCTATGGCCAAGCTTCCTCTCCAGTCTTATCGCATGACCTTACTTGTGGGCAGATTCACTTATCTTGAATTGTGACTGTTACCAAGTACAATTCTAAGCTGTGTCCCAGCATGGAGACTGTGACTATGCTCAGGTCGGAGCTGGATGTCCTCAACTGGCGTGTATGACTTGGTCCAGCCTCTGAGCTGCCTGATTTGCAGGTAAAGCTGCTCGCTGACCTGGCTTGGGACACACATCTCTGTTGGGGTGTGTTCGTGGGCTCCATCCTCAAAGTCAAGGAGACAGTGCAGCTGTCAGCTATTTGCACCTCTCCTTTCCTACATCTTACACAGCCCTTGGTTACAGGACAAAGAGCATCTGTTCTGTTCACATGAGAGTGTCTCAGTCGTCGGGGCCACTGTTCCTGCCCTGAAGCCACACGGCTGCATCACATCCTCTTGAGCCGTGTAGCCTGGGCTGTTTTTTACATTCTGCCTTAGATGAAACAACTCAGGTCCGTCCACACTTGTTTTATCGTCAGTAGAATGAGTCTCCTGTAGCTAGGGATGGCATGGTCTCACCAGTGTCTTTCTGGGGATCATTTTTATGTCTGTCATTTTTATCTGCTCAGAACCACTTTAGTCCTTCAGTTACTTGAATGAATGTCTGAAGATGTTCACCTCCACCTGTAGACTGGAAGCTCCTGAGCCCCGTGACTGGGACCACCACCTTGACAGAATGATGTCAACTACTAGGTACAGTGCATGTTGGTGGTCAGGGACTCTGTGATCACAGCTGTGTAACTGGAAACACTTCTCCACTTTTTAAAATTTAGGAATGTCTGTCAAATATGATTCCCAAAGGTTTTCAGTCCCTGACCCAAAAGATACAGAATACTTCAGCTTAACTTTGTATTAAAAGAAAATGTCTGCACCCTGCTGTAAGATCAAAAACTACCATCTTGGCTAACGTTTACTCCTTGGCCCTGGTGCTGGAGATGGAAACCAGGGCTTTCTCACTGAGCTATATCTCCAGCTCTTTTTTATTTTTTATTTTGGGACAGGGTCTGGCTAAACTGCCTAGACTATAGTCCTCCTGGCTCAGCCTCCTAGACTGCTGGGATTACAAATATATACCACCAGGCTCATCTTGGCTAATTCTTATACTGAATCTCATTAATTATCCAATTTAGATTTTATAATTTCACATAAAATTAAGCACCATTTAAAAATTGCCATTGACTTGCTATTATGAAACTGAAATTTTTTATTCAACATTGTTGGTGCTTTCTAGATCTAAATACTTTGAAATTAAAGTATAATTTTACTAAGTTTTCTATGTATGGTTAACTCTGTAGCACTGAACTTTATAGAAGATAGGAATAATAATGGTCTTATGTGAAACAAAAATAGTTTTAAATATTATTAATATTTTATGAGTTTGTGTAAATTTTATTACTGCTGATAGTTTTCCTAATAATGTTGTCCTGAAGGAGTGATAAAAATTCATTTTAAAAAGTCTTTTGAGTAACTGAAATTTACTGGCTTGAATTAAATAAGAATGAAAGTATTCACAAAAGCCCCTAGAATTAAGAAATAATAGGGAATTTATTCCCTATTTTTGTAAAGAAGAAGGTTTATATGGGACAAAGGAGGGGTTTTTTTTCTCACTGTATTTGAATCCCATAATTACCTGAAAGTTATTAATTTGCTTTGTTCAGGAGACCTTTTGGTCTTCCTTTCCAGGCAAATTATAAGAGATAAAGTATATGGGGTGTTTCATAGGCTCAGAGCAGAAGACTCATAAATGTTAAAGAAGGAAGATATTATATTATTAATTTTATTTTTAGCTGAAACACAGAAAATGTGCATATTCAGGGAGTACTATGTGATGTGTCAATACATGTGCATGTTGCATGCTGTTTAAATCAGGATTAACAGATCTGTCTCTTCAAATATTTATCATTTCTTGATAGTGAAAACATTGAAAATCCTATTATCTAGCTTTTGAAATACATAGCAGACTATCATTATTTATAACTCTGCTGTGTAACGGCACACCGGAACTTCTTCTAAATATAACTCAGTACCATTGACCAACCTCTTCCCATCCCATCCCTTCAGATAACTTATTAATAACGTTTACCAGATATACAGCAGGTACCATGCTAAAGATACTTTTGTGAGGTTTTTGGCCTCTACAAGCCTACATTCTATTCCAGAAGTCAGACAATAATTAAACATATAATTGGACAAATTTAGTGGTGATTAGTTTTCCACAGAGAAAACTACCATGGTGTAGAAAGAAGGCTGGGAAGAGAACTAATGAGTGAGTAGAAGCTGAAACAAGGGCAAAAGCCTTTTGTGAAACCAGAAATAAATGTCTCTTTGGTCTTGTACTGGAGGCAGAGAAAGATGGTGGTGGACAAGTGGGAACAAAAGGTTGGGTGGTGTTACCACAAACCAGGGAATGTCTGCACCTATCAGAAGCTGGTGAGGCAGGAAAAATTCTCCTCTAGTGGCTTGGAAGGGAGCTTGACTCTGCTAACATTTTGATTTTCACATCTATCTTCTAGAACTGTAGGTCAGTAGCTCTCTGTTGTTTTAATCCACTCAGTTTGTGGGACTTCGTTACAACAGCCTAGGAAATGAGTATAACTATAGTAATTGCTGTGTGTGTCAGGGATCTAGGGCAAAGTGCATGTCCACTCCAATGGGGTAATGAAAGAGGTCACAGGAATGAGGGCAGGATTAAGAAGGACCTCCAGGGACAGGAGGAAGTCACTACGGGTTTCCCCCGCCAAGCTAGACAAGCATGCTGGACCCAAGCAGAGCAGGATTGGCACCTGACTCCAGCCCCAGGTGAGCCAGGAGGCAGAGTGAGCTTGAGGAATGAATCCACTGACTTCCTCCTCCTCCCATGCTCTGATGGCCTCCCGAGCCCCTCACTGACTGACCCTGCCATGGGAAGGAGCTCAGTGATATGCGGCATAATTTGGCTTCTGGGGGTACGTGGCAGGTTGGAGTGGGAGGAGAGTGGATCTGAACTGGAGAATGTCCTGTACACTTAGGGTAAGGGGCACACGTCATTCAAACGTATGTTTACAAGAAGGAAAGAATCTAATGCTGACACTGTATTGTGCACTCCAGTGTCCTTACATACTTTGTGGACTTAGGCTGCAAACAAATAATTATGTTGGAGTCTCAGATTCAAGGATATAGAGTTCATTTAACAAATTCTACCTACTGTGATGCCGGATCCTGGACATTCTCTGGGAACAACCACTGAGCAGAGTTGACTCTGTCTTTCCCTTCATAGAATTTAGTTTAGTGGGCATTACATATATGAGCCCAGATAAAATACTCTTGGGACTCTGTACTTTGAACAGAACCCTCAGCAAGACTGGAAACTACTAACTAGATGCCTTCCCCTGTCAACTCCATGCTTCACAAGGGAGTGCAGTGGTAGTAAACCTATAGCACATGCTATTTTTCTTTCAAGACAAAACATGTTAATTTATCAGTTGTGTTTTCTAGACTAAAACCTCAACATTCAGGTTTAACTGCAGTGTTGGTGTTTTGTGATAAATCAGTAGGTTTTGGGTTATAGTTTAGGCACTCTAGAAGATTCACCATCACTACTTAGTTCCAACACCTGGGCTGATGCCGCCCCTAGCAGGTGTTCCTCAACGGTTGATGAGGGAATGAGTGCCGTCTATTTACTATCTAGAAGCTTCTGAAAATTAGTGTGTGCCTTAAAACATTATAGAACTGGGCAAATGAAATGCATTAGGGACTTTGCTATTTTAAATCACTGTTTGTATTAATCTTTTACCAAAAAAAGCATGTTAAAATGGTCTGTAATTTGTTCAAATCTAGAGTTTTATTTTGGGAATTTTCTCATTAAGAACATTTATATTCAATATTGGAGATTGAACTAAACAGTATTACCCTTTGGTTTTGTCTGTTCCCAGTTCTTCTGTACTGATTGTCCCCAAGGGATGCCTTCAAGCTAAGTTAAAGCTCAAATTTGAACATGAAAGGAGGTTGTGTTGTGTACAGTAGTCTTTCAATGTCTAAATCAGTGGCTTGGATGTAGACCAAGAATTTAGGAGATATGTATACAAATTAAACAAAATCTCTTCTGCCTCTTGTTAGATTAAGAATCAAAAGTTTTTGAAAGAAGCAGTTATATAATAGACTTTCCCCTTTCTAGCCTTTCATTGTTTTCTAGTATTAAATTTGGGATATTAACTTTTGGGGATCTCCAAAAGACCATTGTTAAAGAGCAACCAGTTCTACTTTGATAACCATATAAGGAAAATATTTCTAGGAAAAATACTGAGAAATTCACAAGCAGTTGTGTTTCTAATAGCCTCAGAATGAGGAAATTTAAAGAGAATGGGAAGCCGCTGCCTTAGCCATTTTCCCACAGAAAGCCTATTTCTGCATAAAGAGGTATAATATATTCCTTAGAGACCTCACTCCAATTATTGGATCCTTTATTTGAACGAGTAAGTAGGGAATTTAGTTTTTCCATGTGTCAGTAACATAAAATGCTTTCTCAGCTTAAAAGCATTGGAGGAAAATACTTGTAAAAAAAATTAATGAAGGGCATCAGAGATAAGAGAGAGCAGGTTTAAAAGTCAGTCGTCTGTGTGGGGAGGGGTTGGCAACTGGAGCCTCACCTCCCTCCTTCCCCTTCCCTGGTCTCTTATCCCTGGGGTCATTTGTTTAAAAAAATAATAAAATAATTTTTAAAAATTGGTGGTCTGTTACTCAATAATGTAGTTTGATTTTTAGAAATAAAATTTTTCCTTCTCATAATTTTAAGTTTCATAAGGAAGAACTGTATTAATAGTGCGCTGTGGTTACATTTTGCTAGAGATCATCACTTGGTAGAAATATATCAGATGTATCATAGCTTGGATGTAGGAGTGATGCTCACAAAAGCTAGCAGGAGGGTTCACCCACTGTAGGAACTTTGAGTAAATCTGAGAAGCATTGGTTTCCCTTTGAGATGTACATTGTAAATAAATGGTACAAAGGAATTGGTAAGTTATTAAACCATAGAGAATTCTTGGAAGGCAAATGCATATTTACTGTCCAAATTAGAGGAAGCTGTCTAATATTTGGCAAGGGACAATCTTTCATTTGTACTGGGCATTAAGTGACACAGAGGATTTCTCAGAATGTGGGGCTGTCAGTGGTAAAACTGGCAATATCCCACAAAACCAGGACAGTTGGTTACCCTAGCAAGGGAGGTCATTTAGCTTACCTGACTCCTGCCCACCAGAGGTGTCCCAGTCACTGTGAGAACCCAGACAGTCATACATTTAAAAATGCCTCCCAGCATGAGAATCACTTTGAATCTAGCACTTGGTATTGGGACATTCCAGTCCCATTGACAGGACTACTGCAGAAGTGGGAGGCATGAGGCTAACATCAATCTTCAAACAAACACACACTGTGTAAATTCCTTTGGGTCAAAAAAGATAGAGGGGGAGAGATGACAATGTTAGTTGAAAAGCTAGCATATGGAAAAACTTAGGAAATTGATTCAAGTTTATAAACCTTGAGTCAAATTCTCAACCATTTGTTGCTCTTATTTGTAATTACTGGTTTTCGTAGAATCTGCAAATTAATTTATAGTCTTTATAATGATGCCCAACATTTAGATAATTGAAGGGTAAGAAAGATAAATGACCTCTTTAGAATAATGCGTCTTCTCTGAATTGGGGCCATTTGATCTTAACAAGACTACTGTTGTAGTCAGGGATTGCAAGGAAAATGATTACATACAGGACACATAATTTATAGTATTGTTTATAATGGTCACCCAAGGGGTCAAATACTAAGAAAGTGCCGGAAATCTGTCCATACTAAAAACCTGGAGAATCCAAGGGCTTGGATTCTATGGCAATATCCTACGTGAGTTCAGCTGAAGATCTAGAGCCCGGGACAATGATTCACGAAAGTCTGTTTCATGGATCTGTGCTGCCAAGTCCCCAAGGTCAGCGGTGGAAGTTAGAAAGTCTGTGCCAGCGGGATGAAGAAAGCTGCTATGAATGGCTTCTGGAGATTGAACAGCACACATCTTCTCCCCCAAAGCCAGGAAGCAGCGCTCAAAGTAAAGTCCAGAGCTCCCCCAAAGTGAACCACAGCCATTCTCAGCAATAGAGTTCCTCTGACAATAACAGCTGAGTTCCTATCAGGGAAGCTAGCATGACAAGCTCTTCCAGGAGAACCAGTGGCTCCTTCTCTTCCTCTCTAGCTCTCCCTGTTATCTTGGCAATGGTCCTCAGGTGGACCATCTATGCTCGGCACCATGCTGATTCAGTTCAGCTAGTATTACAAGTTGACCACTGGTTAGCAATCCACCATAACTGCCTCCTTTAGAGGGAGTTAGTTAATGGGAGACAGATAGTTGACCTCTGACAAATGTAAGGACAGGAAATGTTTTGAAAAACCAGCTAACTTCAAGGTTGGTGGGTCCAACTTAACATGTAGTACATGTTAAGCACAATTTTTATTACACAAGCTCACCCTGTTCCTAAAAAAAGGTTCTAGAAGAGATATTGGATGACCTTGGGTTGGAACATGTTCCCTTTACATTTGCAAGTGGTCAGTGTATTCTGTATTTAATCTCATCGATTCTTACTCTTTCCCTTTAAACATGTGCCTATTCACAGAGATACAACTGCAAGTCATGTTGTCATGACAACAGTTACACACTGGGAAGAAAGACTCTTTCAAATAGCCAGTGCCTGGGTTTTTAATCACTGATTTATGTTGAGACCTAAATTAAATAGGGATGTAGAATTTGTAATTAAATCTTATTTGGGCTCTATCTTTTTACTTCTATTATGACATACAATTTTTGAACATATGATACATAATTTTTACACAAATGCAACAATAGCTCATCAATTCTGTGTTGTCAATAATCGTCATTGTCATCTCAAAACATACGGTTTCCTCCATTCAAAACTTTTGAAAGCATTTTGTTACCTATGCATTAAATTCTAAAGCATTGGGGGCTGGGGATTTAGCTCAGTGGCATAAGCGCCTGCCTTGCAAGCATGTGGTCATGAGTTTCATCCGCGGTACCAAAAAAAAAAAAAAATCTCCAATAAATTCTAAAGCATGAGTGTTGAGAGCCATGCAAAAAATACCTTCCACTCCCCATAGACTTTCTCCCTGGCATGCCTGTGGAGCTTGCCTGGACAGTCCCTGATGCCAGTGTTTTAAGAGCTGAGGAAGATGAGGGTCACAGAGTCGAAACTATAATACTCTAAAAGGAGGTAGGAGTACAGAGAAGAACAGGCTAATTTTTTAAATAGGTGATTAGGAAGATTTTATGGGAGAAGAGATCGTTGAAGCTGAACAGGCTTTAGTTTCAGGCAGAGGAACCTTACCAGGCAAAGGCTTAGGAAGCAGAGAAGCCTGTGGTGAGAACAGAAAGGGTCCAGTGGGGTGAGGCCTGGAAGGGGCCTTGGGGAGTCAGGTGGCAAAGGGAGAGAAGCTGTGTTGAAGCAGAAAGCAACGTGGAAAGCAACACAGTAGTGAAGTCAGTCAAACCATGCTGTATAAGAAGAGGACCAAGGACTGGAGAAAGGGTTCTCTGCTGAGAAATGGCTAGCAATTGTGTGACTGGAGAGAGCGGCGTAGTCACAGGAGCAGGCACAAAGCCGTTTTCACGTGCAGGTCAGACTCTTGAGAACTTAGGCTGACACAGTGCTAATGACCCCCTAATATGAGAGCATGTGTGTCTGGATGTATATGTTAAGACATGCTTTTGTGTATCAGCCAGCATGTTTAGGAACACAAGTTCTGCTGTAGTACTGTGCATGCCACAAACACGTCAGGAGATGTTAGTGTGGTTGATGCTGCCGCTGCTATTGATAAAATGTGAAAGCATTGCTGTGCATTTAGCATTTTTTGCAGTTTTCTTAAGCCATTTCAAGAGTATAAATTATCTGACTCTTTCTCTCCCACATTATCTCAGCCTGCCCTTTTAGAAACATGAATCCGCAGGCAGTTTGACCATAGTTATTGCCAAGCTTCATACTCGGTGATGGAAATACAAAGATACAAGTACTCGGTGAAGGAAATACAAAGTACTCGGTGATACAAGTACTCGGTGATGGAAATACAAAGATACAAGTACAATTGCTTGTTGGAGTCCTTGAGCAGGTAGCAGATGGTCCACATCAGAGTGTGAGGTGGAGCCCCCGTGTGACAGAGAAGCAGCAAGGAGATGAAAGGGAGTGCTGGACATTCACAACATTAGTACCAAAGTGATTTTACTTTTACAGTCACTTCTCAGTGTTGGATACCTGAATCTTATATATGTGCATTGTAGCTGGAACCTATCAGGTTTGCTCAACATAAATCACAGATTCAGAATGAATTGTGGTACCAGTGGAGATTCCCTTTCAGTTAGTCTACTTTCAAGGGCTGGGCTGGAGTTTCTGAAAAACTGTATTAATCCTGGAGAAGTTTGAAAATGAGAGCAGTAAAGGGCTTCAAGAGCTGGACTAGTGGTTCATGCCTGTAATCCCAGCACTTGGAAGGCTGAGGCAGGAGAATTGCTGCAAGTTTGATGCCAGCCTACAAAGTGAGTTCAAGACCAGTCTAAACTGCATAGGAAGACTCGGTGTCCAAAAAAAAAAAAAGCTGTATTTCAAAATTGGTAGCAATTCTTCACCTAGAATTTTAGCACAGGATTTAATCCTGAACCACTTTTATGTCCTTCCAGTCCAAAACTCACATTATATTTTTCTGGACCTTCCAATTTGAGACTCTAAAGAAATTTTGATTAAAAAAATCCCTTTGGCACCCAGGACTCACTGGAAGCCACTAGAACAGGACTATCCTTTAGAAATTTAATGTGTGCCACATTGAAATAAGTGAAAAGAAATTAGTGAAACTAATTTTAAGTATGTATTCTGTTTTGCTCAATATATCAACATAAAAATAAGATTATAAAAGATTACCCTGATGTAAGATTACTCTTATAAATTATTAATAAGATTTCATATATTTTTTCATCATACCTTTTCCAAACCCAGCGTGCATCTCACACTGGCAGCACCTCTGGGCACCTCTAGCTGCATTTCACATGTTCAGTGGCCTCATGGGGTTAATGACTTCCAAATGGAACAGCACAATTCTAGAAGTCAAGGCCTTTAAGAGCTCTGAATCACTTCAGTAGCTGTCCGCAAATGTCTGTGTCTTTGATGATTTTATTATTAAGGGCAATATGTAAATGTAAGAAGTGCATTTGTTTTGGGCCTCGGTTGTAGATATTTGAGTTAATCATATGTTCTGATAGATTTATGGTAGATTTTCATCACCGATCCAAGCAAAACATCTCTTTTGTTTTATGTATTTAGTAATTTATCCCCTTACTTCTTCACTTTCATTCTGTTTACCCCTAGGCCACCGTTCTAATGTGTTTAATATTTAACATTTTTGTTCAGAATTATACTTGCAGCCAAGTGTGTGGTCACATGCTTGTAATTCCAGCACTCTGGGAGGCTGAAGCAGGAGAATCATAACTTTAAGCCCACTGTGGGCAAATTAGTGAGACCCTGTCTCAAAAAAAGAAAAAAGGCATAATGTAGCTCAATGCAAAGGCTTGGGTTGAATCCCAAGTACTGAGAAAAATAACATGTGCTTGCAATGTACATAATAGTTTTGAGGGTGTTGCTAAATTTAATTAAAAGATTTTTTATTATGTATTGCATTTAATTTAATTTAACTTAATTTGATTAAATTTACTTAAGAGATTTTTATTATGTATTGCATTTTAATATGTATTGCATTTTAGAGACTTATCTATATACTATGTGTACATCCAGTGTTTTTTTTTAACTGATACATGGTACTTTTCCCATGCAAATCCAGCACATTTTACCTTTCCACTTATATATACAGTGATAGGCTGTAGGTTGCCTCAGTTTCCCTAAAAGCACAGGTAATCATGTGAGGAACACCCTCACATGTGTCCTCTAATGAAACTATCTGTAAAGGTATGTGGTATATACACCTGATACTGCATTTCACAGGGAATGTTATTTGTTTTGCAAGCAAACAATGGTTTTTCTTATTTTTATTGGTGGATTTATGAATATAATTTTATATAGTTTTGTTCAGTGAAAGATTCAGCATTGTGACTATGGGTTGAATCCAATATTTTTGATAGACAGTTGAATCAAGTTACATCTTATTTTTTTGGAGTAGCTTGCCAATTTAATTTTTGTATGTATGTTTCTAAAATAGATCCAGTGGCCTAGAAAAGAGACTTTTCCAGGGTGACCAGCCAAAATTGATCCAAGTGCAAGTGTATGAAGTCTTTATTCATAGTAAGAAACTTTGCAGTTCTTACTCAGTGCAGAATGTAGCTTTGAAATGAATTAGTCATTGAAGCAGAAAGTAGGAAGATAAAAACAGGTAGCACTCTTAAAGAAGAAAAAAAGACATGAAAAATTTATGCTGAGAATATACTCTTGCTTTTAATAGTAGTTTAATCTGCTTCCCTTTTTTTTCAAATTGAACAGAAAATTTTGATTTGTTTTATTTTTCTTTCACTCAGTCCCATTCTGCTCCTGCTCCATGGGGAGGTACCTCCCCTTTTTATATTTTATAAAGGGGTTTAAAAATGCTCTCAGTTCATTTATCAAAGCACATGTGAAACACAGATAGTTTGTTTTTATGCAAAGGAAGCACAAACATCTAAGTAGGACACAGTTCTCCACATGGCCATACATTTAACTCCCACTGATAACTGCCTGTTTTATGTGCAACAAGGAAGACTTTGATACTGCACCTGATTCATTTGCTTCCAAAAAAATGTTCCTCTGTAACCACATCTGAGAACTAAGAATCCGTTGTGTGTGATAAGCAGTCTTCTCTCAGAAGCTTTTCATGTGTAATAATTTTTCACAGAGAAGGTAATGGAGAGTATAGAGGAGGAGGATGCCTAGGACATTTGAGAACAAATAGATCATCATTTACACTTGGGAATGAACCATCTGTTAATCTAGAAAGAAGGAAATGGAACTAACTGAGGACAGAAACTATGTATAGATCAGGGTTTTCACAAGTAGAAAACTGATTTTGAGATGAAGGGGGGGGAAAACCACCCAAACAACTATTTCTGTAGTACTGTAAGTTGAAGTTCTCCCCACGAGACTCTACAGATTAGTTGGGGTTTGTTTGCTTGGTTGGTTGGTTTTTGTCTCTTAGAGACAGGGTCTAATTATGCAGTTAAGGCTGGACTTGAACTCAGTGGATAGCCCAGGCTGACCTCAAACTCAGCAATTCTCCTGTTTCAGCCTCCTGAGTGCTAGGATTGTAAGATGCATCACCACACCTGACTTTAGAAATCTTTAATATGTCAAATGCGTTTTTCATGTGGGAAGATACTTTTATCATATTGGCTGGAATATTAGGTCTAGAGGGTTGACATTTGTAATGAGTAAAAAATAACAGTGATTTTATTTCCTTTTTTGAATGTTTAGGAAAGTAAGGTTCAGATTTAGCAAATGCTTATTGGTACATGGCTTTCTCTACCTTACTTCCTATTTTCCTTCCTTTTTCTTTCCCTCTTCACCCACTTCTTTCCTGTAGCTCTTATTCATATGGATATTGCCTAGGCAGCCTCTGTAATTTCTGAGAATTAAATATGAAAAGAGGCAGGCCACTCCCAACTACAGTCAGTACATTTAGAAAGCTCCTTGTCCATCCAGGCTGTGTGAGACATTTTTGTGGAACCTTGATTGATTAGCATAAAAAGAAAAAAGCTTTGCCTTAGGAAACTCATATTCTATCTAATTTTTTATTAATAGCATCTGCATAAGACCCTTTTTGAACTTTTTGCTACTGAGGACTTATAGCTTAAAAAACAAATAGTTCCACATCCTAATCTTTTCAGAGAATTAAGTCTTTTTAAACTTTGAACACAAATTTATTGTTGAAGAGCTTTGAAAATAATTCTTCCAGTTGTTCTTTATTGGAATTTTGGCTCTGTTAACTAAAATTACATGTGCTAGATTCTATTTTGAGTAAAAAATAAAATTACACTTTCTACACATGCATTCCTGGCAGATGACTGTCAATAGCCCCAGTGTCTCTGAAATTCAAAGCTCTACATGCCATCTTTTATTGCTGGAAAGAAAAAAAAAAATATTCCACAGGTGTGTGGCATGTAATGTATTGTACCATTTTGTTTTCCCCCAGAGAATGTAGGAAACATTCTAATGCTTTTCTTTCTTGATAAAGAATTATAGGGGCCAGGGGAAGAGAGTGGTATAGATCAAAGAATTAAAAGCCTAGAACCAAATGAGTGACTGGATTTTGCTTGTGATTGATTGATAGGTAGATACTTATTAAGGTTTGTGAAAAATTAAGTGTAACGTGTTGCCACACTTACATTTGACAGTGTTTGGGAGTGAGGTTAAGATGCCTGGATTGGTGGGGGGTGGAAAATGAATGCATAATAACTGATGAAGTTTTATTCCAGCAATATGATGTTTTAGAAGAGTACTTGACAAGTTGAGAATCAGCAGAGTAGGTTTCTTAACCAACTCTATCATTTAGATAAAGGTTTGGGTTTGAAAATAAGGTTGGAAAGCAAATCTGTTAGATGCTATTTCTTTTCTAGATACGAGGGATGGAGTTCCGTTTCTCAATATTCAAACAGTGATTTCCTACTACAGAAATATTTTTCTCTTTCTCATAGAAGCCTTGTAGTAGCAGTCTTTTGAAACAATGGCTTTACTCCACAAAAGCCTCAGGGACTACATTTCTTTTGCCTCACTCCTCTGCTACTATACCCTAATAGTTTGTGTGTGTTTCTTCATAGTTCATAGCAACATCTTTGTTCTGGGCTGCCTGGATTTTGGCAATTGTCAGACAGTCCTTGAGTTTAATACCTCAGTGATTAGAATGTTTCCTGCATGGCCACACCTAGTTGCAGAGGAGGCTGGGAATTTGGAGATGTTCATGTCCAGCCCACAGTTTATATTCCATGGAAGAAGAAATTAGATATTGATGAATGTCTTGAAATATCTGCTTACAGGTGCCTTATTTATGAGATTCTAAACACCAGGTTTCTTATTGACAAAAGGGAAAGCACCAAATGGCTTGTCTAATTAGTTTTTATTTAAAAGAAGGTTTATTATTAGTCACCCATTATAATTAGAACAATATTTATAAAATAAAACCACCCAGATTCAATGTGCAATTTTTACTAGCAGTTGTTGCCTTTCTTCTTCCAGAGTTCTTCCCTACATGCTAACTTCTTAGATTTGTCCCCTCTCCTCTCCTCCTCTCCTCTCCTTTCCTCTCTTCTCTTCTCCTCTTCTCTTTTCTTCTCTTTTTTCTTTCTTTTTTTGAGGAATTTCTTTTATTAGTTTAACAAGATATTTTTCAAAAAGAAATTAATTTTTTTCAACTCCGTGGCTCTATTCTCATATTTTATTGGTTGAAATATATTTTTATAAAAGCTATTTCAGATACGTATTGAATACTTTCATTTTAAGTGGAAATTTCATATCTGTGAGGAGTCTTAAAAAAAGAACTTTCATCCTGATCTCTTTAAATGTGTTTTTAAAACTTAGTATTGGAAAAAAAAATTTTAATGTACTCTACGTCCCCATCCATAAGCTAAAATCCAATGTTATGTCAAATATTGAAGCTTTTCCACTAGCCACTCTGGCAGCCTGAGCAGTTTACTTCAGTTTTGCTAATTTCTTAGAAAAACACCTAACCTTAAAATTCACTTAGCAAATAGAATGGTTTCACAGCAAACTTACACTGAGGTGTTTCCTAACCTTCATCAAGTTATTTACCATTGCTGAACTCTGTTCTTTACCTGTAAAATGGTAATAATATATCCTCTGCCTCTTTTGCAAGATTTTGTAGGATCAAATAAGATTAGATCAGTGCTGTAAAAGTAGTATATAGTACACTGGAAAGACATACAAGCCCAATATGTGCATTTCAGTTTATGAGAGTATAGTGCTGTAATGTTCCCACATATACATTTTGATTGTAAAGGGCATTAACACTCATTTTAGCTGTCTTCTCTCTTTTCTTTTCTTTTCTTTTCGTTTTTCTCTTTTCTTTTCTTTTCTTTTCTTTTCTTTTCTTTTCTGACATTGGCTCTCACTCTGTAGGCTTATCTAGGACTCCCAATCCCCCTGGCTTAACCTCCCAAGGGTTGGAATTAGAGAAGCACACCACCACACCCAGCTAGTTTTTAAAATGTGCTTGTTATAGGCCATCTTGTTGAATACTGTGTCTATTTCCTAATTCTCAGTAATCATGTTTTATCCTAATATTTATTTTTTCAGTTTATTATTTTATTAAAAAATGTTTTTCACAACCAAGTAAGAGAATAACAATAGTTAATACACTGTGCATTGTTCTCTTTACATATTTAACATGGATGGGAAGTCAAGTCCTGGCAAGCCCCTAATTAGAGTAATGATGGCATTGGAGTTAATTAAGGCAACCCTGGAATAGCTTCTGTCTTGGGGTGCTTGTGTACCTGTCTGAGCACTACAGCTAAAAGAGAAAAGAATACTGAAGACCCTACCAAAATAATGGAAAGGGTGAAGTACTCCATCTCATATACCCTCAGGCCTGGCCACCTGGAAGATTCATGCCCATGGTTATGTCTTTTCCCCTGCCACTCACTCTGAAATAATAATAAAATTAAGTTGCAAGGTTGGGTGGATGGAGGATGTGACAGCTGGACACATTCGCTGTATGATGTTTGCAGTTACCCTTTGCTTAATTTCCACGTAATCATATCTCTTCCTCGAATATTGTATTTAGGACTAGGCACTAAACATCCAAACTTGAAAATAAAGAATTGAATGCCTGGTTTGTTGATTTCCAAACAAACCTAAATAATCTTGCCTGCTGATAAACAGGATATATTGCTGCCAGTAACCAAGTAAGGAGTATAAACCAATGACTTGATAAAAATGTAATATAAACTGCCTGACAATTTTATCTAAATATGTTGCAATTTTTAAAAAATTATCCCAAAATTTCTGGTTTCAAGACCATACCTACCTATACCCATTCTCCACTTACTATCGTGCTTAGCCTTTTGGATTCTGCAGGGTTGGTTCCATGCGGTTTTTTCCAGCAGTCTTCAAAAGTAGACTACTTCACAAGTAGTCTTCACAAGTAGAAAAGAAATATTGACTCAAATTTTCAATTGTTACTGTTGCTTTGGTAGGGGCTGCACTGAGCATCAAATTTTGGGGTGGTCTACCAATATACTGCATTCCCAGCCCTTTTAAAATTTTTTTGAGAGAGAGTTTCCAAGGATGGCAGACCAGTAGGTAGCAGGATATGGATCCTCTCTGAAAGAGACAGCTCAAATGCCAGAATAGAACACCCTGGCGAGACACAAACAGAGGGAGATGGACTCTCTCAGCCCAGGAAGAAACTAAAGTGACAAAAACTGCTCAAACATGAGGTCCCGGGGCTGCCATTAGAGAAGCTAAGATCGGCGAGCACAGCACTCTTGCCGAGCCGCCTGAATTCCTGCCCGAGACCGACCTGACCGACCAAACCACACCGATGCGACTGGCTTGAGCAGCCCCAAGCATGGAGCTGAACAGCCCTGCACGGCTCACCCCAAACCGGCCCTGCATGCGACCCACCCAGAGGCACTGTGAATTCGCCACAGCCATGCTGAGGTCAGAGGTCGGGGAGCCCAGCAGTTCTCAGGGACTGGCATCAACACATGGTGAGTGATGGGAATAAGACCCTCCCATGGGAAAGGGGCAGCTGACTGGACGACATGTTGGATTTGGGCAGGATGGCCCTAACTCCATAAGGAAGTGGCTTCAGTTGGTTGCTCCCCTCGCCGAGCGGATTGGTGGGATCTGGACTGGGCCACGCCCCTGGCTGGAACCCAGTGGGTCGCTACAAATTAATTCCCTGAGCATGGCACACACTGATGCAGTGAAGGCCCACAAAGGTTGACTGCCCCAGAGGGGAGGAGCCAGCCCTCACTGCCCTTGCTTGAACTTTAATCTCTGATAGCAGACTGCAGAGGGCAGAAGCTCCTAGCCTGCACGCTGTAGAGGAACTTTAATCAACAAGAAAAGGGGCTGGGAATTGCACTATACACTTGTATGGAAGGAACCAAAAAACGTGACGAGAGAGAGAAATAAGAAAAAAACCCCAGCCCCCAACCCTGGGAGTATTGATCCAGGAGAGGTAAATACAAAAGAGATTGAGGGCAGCAAACATGCAACATCAAACACAGTATCAGCATACATAAAGAGATATCTTCGGGACCTCGTAAATGAGATCAAAACTGAAATATTAATCCAAATTAAATAAGAGATAAGTAGATTAATAAAAGAAAGGCTGGGCGCCACTCAAGACACAGACAGAAGAATGGAGGAACACAAAAGGAGAGAAATGTTCACTGAAGAATATAAAGCAAACTAGAATTCATGAAGCAGATTCAAAGAGATTACCAGGAAACTAAAGACTCCATAGAAAACTAGCAAAACTTCTTGAAAGAAACCAAAGATACACTATCAAAAATTCAACACAGGCTTGCAATGTGTGATCATGAAAGGGAAGATCTCTTAAAAATAACAAGGGAGGAGGCAGTAACAATTGGAAGGCTAGAGGACGACAAAAGGATCTATAACTTAAGAATAAAGCATGTGAATGAAGAAGCAGGAGTCAAAAGAGAGGAATTGCAAAGGCTATTCACAGAAATTATTATGGAAAACTTCCCCAGCATGACAAAAGGAAATGATATGCAGAGGTATGAAGCATACAGAACTCCAGCCACCTACAACCCAAACAGAGCTACACCTAGACACATAATAATCAAGATCCCAGAAATTCAATATAAGAACAGAATATTAAAAGCCATCAGAGAAAAGAAACAGATCACCTATAAAGGAAAACCCATCAAAATCATGGCAGACTTCTCAACACAGACCATCAAGTCAAGAAGAGCTTGGAGTGAAGTAATTC